>CAIGQQ010026963.1:4571913-4592833 GCA_903798035.1 Danio albolineatus
TGCGTGGGTTTCCTCCGGGTGCTCCGGTTTCCCCCACAGTCCAAAGACATGCGGTACAGGTGAATTGGGTAAGCTAAATTGTCCATAGTGTATGTGTGAATGAGAATGTATGGATGTGTTTCCCAGAGATGGGTTGTGGCTGGAAGGGCATCCGCTGCGTAAAACAAATGCTGGATAAGTTGGCGGTTCATTCCGCTGTGGCGACCCCGGATTAATAAAGGGACTAAGCCGAAAAGAAAATGAATGAATGAATGAATATATTATAATATAATATAATATAATATAATATAATATAATATAATATAATATAATATAATATAATATAATATAATATAATGTAATGTAATGTAATGTAAGGTAAGGTGCAGCCCTTCCAGCTGCATACCATAATTTGGAAAATATAACAAAATATAATGCAGATTAAATATAAAAGTATATTTAAAATGATCTTTCTCTGTAAATTATATAGCGCATCAGACAGCGTAGTTAAATGTCAATGCACAGAATCTGATTTTCTTTATTTAAAACATTGTTTCACATATTGCATTACTTAGCATGCTACCACACAAGTATTTTCCCTCAATATCATACAGTCTTAAACAGTGTGATTAGAACTACCTAAAAATCCCATAAACGTTTGAGTAAAAAAATATAAGTAACTGAAATATAAATACATTTTTGGTTTGGTTTACATACTATTCTGCCCTTTTTCTCTGCCCATATGATTTTTTCTATATGTGCTCTGTGGTGTTCTGCCAATATAAAGTTTAACAAACAGAAACAAAGCATTTAAAGCAGCAGCAGATGACAAACTGTAGCACATGCTAACATTAAACAGAATGTAGCTTTTTATAGTTATCAGTCTTGGCATGAAAGGGCCTTAGTAATAAGTGGAGGCAGGTTTTGTTTTGGTGAACTGTGCTATAATTGTATTAACATGGAGGCCAGATAGCTGTTGGCTTATTATTCATCATAAAAATAAACAATGATTGTTATGTGGGATCACTGATTCATTGAAATCAGTCTGAGAACATTAACACTTGATTTTTTTTTCTTCTTAAATCTTGCACATGTACCTTGTAAACCCTTTCGCAAATACACATCTGTGCTAACCCATCTAGGGGGGTATTCCAGAAAGCACTGGATAAGTTTAAGGATATGCAACTGGATAACCTCAGCGTTTAGCTTTTTAAATTGAGGTAACTTTCATGGTAAGTTATCATAGCAACTTATGTTCTAAATATGCTTTAAATGTCTTTTGGGATCACGGATAACATAATCTGTGTCGACTGAACTTAATCCAAGAAGGGTTTCTTGAACCAAAAGTAAGCAGATTTGGAGTGAATCAACCCAGAGTTCAGGATTTAACAGATGATAAGTTAAACCTTGCTTTCTGGAATGCATCACAGGTGACAAATCTGACAAGATCAAAAACATTCATAGTTTTTTATGCTTTTTTCTTACATAAAATATTAAATAACAGTGTAATATTGTGAAATAAATATTACAATTTAAAACGATTTATTATATATTTTATATAACAGATTATATAGATTTGAAAATGTGAATATGTGTAATAATTACATTATATTTTATAGCAAATCATTTCTGTAATTCAAAGAGAAATTTTCCAGCATAATTCCTCCTGTCTTTAGTGTCACAACAATAATCAGTCGGATTTCATTTTCCTGACATTCTTTTCTTGATATTTTTATTTTATTTTATTTTTTGTAGAAACTGATGCATTTACAGGATTCATTTAAAGATTTCAGTATTCATTATTGGGGAAAATGAGTCCATTGCATGAATAAGTCTATCAATTGAATGTGTCGTTTCTTAATAAAAGAAAAGAGGGAGAAAAAAGAAAGAGAGGGATGGTTTAATAGAGAGTGAACGTGTCAGCCGTGTCTGTGAGCGTCTGTACCAGCTGTTCTCTACTGCAGCCTCCAGCTCATTTAGCGTTTAGTCACAGCTCACAAAGACATTTACCCATAGTGCAGCTGTCACATTCCAGTCCACCTGTATGAGCAAACCCTTTTGTTTCACAATTAATTTTCCATGGAAAACAATTCAAGCTTCCCATAACCGTCAGACATCAGAAAACAACATCAGAATAAAGCAGGAAGACTCAGAATGCAGAATAAAGGATAAACATAAACTCTCGGGCATTCGGGTCCTCGGGGCAGATGTGATAATACTAATAAACCACACAGAGAATAGTGTTGCCTATAGGTTCTTATTATTATATACTGTATCCATCAAAACATTAAATATGTATTATATATTTGACCTACATTTTATGACTAAATGTTCCTCTAGTTTACACAATTTACACCTATTGTATAACAAATTAGCAAAAACTGGATTACTAAATTATAGCGCCCTATCAAACACCTGGCGCAATAAGGCACAAGACATGTTTGGCGCAATTTGTTGCTATTTTCAGACCAGCGCAACATTAATTTTTCACGTTTTGCACCCCATTGTTTGAATATAAATCCATTTGCGCCCCTTTGTGGACTCATGGATGTTCCGGTCTAAAAAGGAGGTGCGTTAAGGTGCATTGTTGGTGCGTTGCTATTTGAGGAACTGAACTACGCAACTGACCAACAGTCCAGTGCTTCATGTCTGCTTCACGTTGGGGGGCTTTTCTGTTTATTCATGACAATTTGCATTTGTATAATGTTATTATTATTAACAGTATTATTTATTATATGCATATTTATATTTGTTTTAATAAAACAAGTTTAGATTTGTCTACCTTTCGGGTTTTAGATATGTATGCATCATCATATGGGGCATAAGAATAGGACGTGTGTTTGGATATACGTAACTACATAATAATTACAGTTTTTAAACAAATCTTTGTGTTTAAACTAAATTAAATATGTAGGCTAATAGATGTCCTCAGTGGACCGCGTACAACACCATTTCCTTATCCACGAAAGTAAAGGAGTTAGAAAAGAGTAAAAGAAAAGTAAAGAGACAGTAAACAGGCCAAATGGATGGAGGTAGCTCGTTCTTTATCCTTGTCGCAGACGAAGCATTCAGCTAGTGAAGCATTCAGCTCTTCCACTTACAAAGTCTGCTATGTAAATACTTATGTATTAAAGGTAGTTATTGATGAATGTTTATTTGGCCAGAAATTAAAATTGAATAAACAAAAATTGTTATACTGATGATACTTCAAGTGTATAAACAAGTGCAAATAACAAAACATACAGTATAATACCCTAGTATATGACTAAAATAATTAAATGATGCTGTATTGCTGGCAAATATAAACAATATTATAAAGACATAACATTTTAAATAGATTAACATTTCAAGAAGAACCTATGCATTAATTTATATCTATTAAACACTACGGCCGCATAAATACATGATCGTTAATTTCTGATCATGTAACATTATGCTTAGGTTCAAATAAAACCTACCACATTCATTTTAGTTTGTACAATCAGTGAATGCTTTATTTGCGACTCATTTTGAATGGGTCGTTTTAATCAGGGAGCCGTTTTCCTGAGCACAGACGTGGACAGATCAGTCCAGCTCACAAATAGATTGTTCAGTGCAGTTTGTGAACTGATTCAACAGGTTAACCAACAAAATTCAGCTCGTTCACCATATCATGATTTCTCTCAAAATAAATCTTCAAAATACATTTTTACTTAGCTAGATTTAGGTAATGTAGTGGGGTAAAAATTACAATTTTTTGTTTCAGAATGAAGTAAAAGTAAAGTTGCTTTCCTTCCAAAATACTCTTATAATATACAGATACTTTAAAACAAGTATGAATTTTTAACTGACAAAAACATGAATTGACTAACATGTTGAGTGGGAGATTAAATTGAGATTAAGCTATGAGTTTATTTTCTTGTGTTGCACTTATTAAATAAAACCCTTACAAGCTGGTTGCATAAACATCCTCTTAACTTAGCACTTTGTGGCTAATAATAAGTAATTCCACAGTATATTTATAAGCGATCATAAAAAATACTCATCTGCTGGATCTACTCTTAACTATAAAAACAGAAAATGAAACACTAACACATCTTTAACAATATATTCAAAAACATACTCTTACAAACATTGGTTTCACAGCGAGCATGCTGGGAACTATGTATAAATCTGCCTCAACTCATTTTAAGTTCAGCTTATTACCGTCAGATTGTGAGTTCACTCTTTATCCATTAAATACAATGAATGGTCACTTATATTGACATCAAATTCTGTCATCTGAGTCATTTAGTCTGTTTGGTTTTACAGTGTGACAAAAGTGAAACTCCCTCCACCTCTTGTAGTCTTGCTAAGCTGCAGGCTGTAGGGACTGAAAGCAATTGCGTACTGTACACAAGGGATGAATTAAGCCACTATTATTTTGTCTGTCGTATAACTGCGAGTCCAGAGCCAGAAGCTCATGAGCTGCACTGCCAAGCCTTTCTCCAGGGACATTCAATGGACTGTCTTTCCCCGGCATGAACAACAGTGTTTGTCCATTTTACTACATTGGATTTTGTTTTCAATTTGTGAATGCTCATTTCTTAGAGAACAAACGTTACTAGTAAAAAAAGTCAAGGTAGTTTTTATTGCAAACTGTCACTGGAATAACATGTCAGGGCAAAATGCACTTTGGCCCAGGACTGAAAGTGGTAAATAAATTAGATTGTGAATCAAGCTGTTCTGCACTCGGCCTTCTTGACCTTGAGCTTGTGTTTCTTTCTTCAGTGAATAAAAATCTGTCACTGTGCAGTGGTGAAGAGCAAACTGCATAGGGCTCTATGCAAGGGTAAAGGAGAAGCCCCCACTGTGTAATCAAAGCAAGTGCCATGTCTTATAGCCTACTAAAATGTAAAGTTTATTTTGCATTAAAAGACTCAGATAACATTTTTTCCCATCTCCATATCTTTCCATTTCAGTATTTTTTCTTGGGTCCATTTGAGTATTAGTAGACTGTCTGCTTAATATATGTTGATACTGACATTCAACAGACATTTAACTAACTATAAGAAACTTTGCAAGTACATGTCAACTTACACTAAACCTGACCCTGACCCTAACCCCAACCTAACAGTCTACTCATAATCTAATGAGAATTAGTTGCAATGCAACTAACCATGCAGCTGTGGCCGTCGCAGACGTGCACCACTCAAAAAATGCAACTACATGTCGCAACGACGTTTAGTGCAAGCTCTGTGATTGGTCACCTTGGAAGCGCTGACGAGTGTGGGTGAGGGTGAGAGCAGCGCAAACCAGATTGAGCGAGTGTTTACTAGTTTCAAGTTCTGTGAGGGAGCTCTAGATAGAAACTGTTGTTTTGTGTTTACCTTATGAATAAAGTTCTTGCATGTGTGCCGGTTTCTGGGTGTGAGTCTGAGCCACTTGTACATTTAGGTAGCACTTCAGAAAAAACAAAACACCAGCGAAGAAACTCGACACAAGGAACATAAAATCCTCACTGCAGCTAGCGTTTCAGAAGTGTTATTGCAGAGCAACACAAACAGTGCACAGAAGTACAATATAAATGCATGACATAAATGCGCGTGCATTGTATGCGCTGAGGGTCACGCCGATGACTCGATTCAGAAGTATAAACCAGACTTAAGGGGAAGGGGGCAAATACTGTAGGACATCTAAACAGAACATTTCAAAAAAAAAAACAGCAACAAAGACTAATCTGTATTCTGTAAGCGCTTGCAAGCGGTTTCTGCTTGAATGTATTTTCCGTCAACATGACGTTAGATTGATGTTGTACCCCAATGTCGTGGGATGTTGCATTTTGTTTGGAAATGAAAATTGGGTTGATGTCAGAACCCAATGCCAGGCCCATGTCATTGTCCCACATCGAACAAATGTTGCATTTTGGTTACTTTCCAACACTATTTACTGACAAAAAATATCATTGTCTAGTGATGTTATAGCTTGATGTTTTGTGGACGTTACAAATAAGATGTCTATCAAATGTTGGATTTTGGTTGCCATACCTGATGAATAAATATCAGAATTTGACGTCATAATGACGGATGGTTTAAGATGGTTTAAGATGGCTCGACGTTGGATTTTGGTCAACACAGCCTAAAATCAACCAAATATTAACATCAGTGTCTACGGACAATGTCAAAATTACATTGTCCGTAGACACTGGCGACCCAAATCTAACCTAATATTAACACCTGATGACAATGTGTATCTGCTGGGTTAGTTTTTCTATATTGCAGTATTTAACCTCAGATTTTTCAGATTAAATATAAATAGAAAACCTTATATTTGAAATAAAAAAAAACTGGATTTCTGAATAGGGATGTGCAATATTTATAGCTGATGATGATACTGTAATTGTTGTTTTACTAAAGTGCGGTCTGACAATATTGAATTTATTTAGCAAAAGCACTGAATACATGATGAAGCCAGTATGAATGCAGTTTGAATAACCCTATAATTCTAAATTGCTAAACATGATATAGTTCATTAATATTGCACAAGCAAGAGTGGTGTTTTCCGAATATCAGCACATGTGAGCGATACGATTACTTTTCCAGTAATGTATGTTTTAAGAAAACCATGATACTTTGTGAATACTTTTCAAAAGAACAGCACATATTTGAAGTCAGTTTTTTGCTTTATAGATAAGAACAGATAAGAAAAATTTGCCCTAACTGAAGGCTTAGAGTTTCTCACAATCAGTAGATATTTTTCTCTTTTAATATGCTGTTTTGCTCAGAAAAACAACACACTATGGATGTAAAATGGATTGGAAACCTTATTTCAGTATTTATTGTTGATGAAAATGTTGAAAACCCTAATTTCCATGGTTCTTCTTGCCTCCTTTTCTCTCCAACGCTACATCGCAGTAAACTGTATGTATTGGCCTGCAAGCCTGTGAAGGATATCTACATTTTGGTTTATCTAAATGCCAAACGGTTTACCCCGCTTCTAAACAGACAAAGCTGACCTGTTCAAACTCTGTGGAGCAGAACTATGGAACTGCTAGAAGCATAAGTCTATTATTTACACACTGTCATTGTGCTCATATAAGGCTGAGACTGCAGGCCGCCGCATACCTGGACCAACTTCTGCAGGTATAAATTCTGCTTGAGTTTTATTAGAGCGAAACACAGAGCATGTGATGGGTCTTTTGTTTAAGTGTTCATAGGATCTGTTCATATTTACGACCACTCTTATGACTAGATTTATTTTTAGAAGATGTAGTTAAGTTTACATGATATCGAGATTACACAGAAATAGAAAAAGGGTCTTTTAATCCCGTCCCTTCACAAAAGCTGCAACCCCTTTATGGCTGTAGAAGCTTTCGTTTGCTCATATCTCACTTACAACTCACTACATTTGTATGCTAATTTTTTATTTGTGAATCTGGTTGTGAGTATCTATAATAAAAATTATTTATTTGGCTTTGGTTCCTTCATTCATTCATTCATTTTCTTGTCGGCTTAGTCCCTTTATTAATCTGGGGTCGCCACAGCGGAATGAACCGCCAACTTATCCAGCATTTGTTTTACACAGCGGATGCCCTTCCAGCTGCAACACATCTCTGGGAAGGCTTTGGTTCCTTACGTACAGTATTTACAATTGTTTGTTGATTGCATTAAGGAAAATAAATATGAATATTAACATTTTAAAAAGCTAAATAATGATCTTAGTTAGTTAGTCAGTTAGTTAGCTAGTTAGTTTATTCGTTAATATTTACTATTTTTAGACTGTCAAGGATTTCTAGAAAAAAAATCCAATACAAAAGTTAGTTACATTTAATAATTTGTCTTTTATCCAAGGTGAATTCTAAATGAGAATAACAGAAGCACTTCAAATTGCCAAAAAGTTACATGATTTCCACTTAATCTGTCCATGATACAATGTTTAATATCAATTGTTTGAGGCCATATTGCCAACCCACAGAGTTCACTACTGTCAAACAAAGAAATATCACCTTTTCACTGTGTGCCTGTGACAGAGATGTAAAATGGATCAAATCACAACAGAATAGCTGTCCAATTGAGAAGTAAACGCTTCATTTGCGCACATTTTATTCCTAGTCATTTCTCAAATTCACTGATGTGTGAAAGTGCTCACAGTCTAGAGCAGTTCGATCATATCTACACAGCCTTACGATATTCAGAAAATAAAACAGTAATTGCAATGATACACATTTTGTTAGAAGCAACTGTTTACGGCTGAGTACATTTAGTTCTTCAACAGCACGTACCATGAACACATATGAAGTAACGTATTTAAAATTTTCCCTATAGGTGGTAGATAAAAATTCAGCCTAAACATTAGTGTCATCAATATCTGATTAATTATAGTTTCTACTGTTTTATTACTAATGCATCTTTACACATTTAAAAAGCATTATGTTGTCACAGATCAGATTTTGATGTTGAAAACTTTAACACGCTGTATTTATAATAGTATGAAACAATAATGTCTGAGTTGGAAATATAAATTAAAGTATAAAAAGCAGGTAATGAGCTGTCTGTACCTTTTCTGTAATTTTACAGATTTATTTCTATATATTATTCTTATAGGCAACACAGTGGTTTGCACTGTCACCTCACAGCAAGAAGTTCACTGTTTTGAGTCCCAGCTGGGAGAATCATGTTTGCATGTTGTACCCGTGTTTGTGTGGGTTTTCTCCAGGTACTCCGGTTTTCCCCACACTCCAAAGACATGCGCTATAAGTGAACTGGGCAAGCTAAATTGTCCGTAGTGTAGGAGTATTTGTGTAAATGAGTGTGTATGGGTGTTTCCCAATACTGGGTCGCAGCTGGAAGGGCAGTTGTACAAAACATATGCTAGAATAGATGGCGGTTCATTCTGCTGTGGCGACCTCTGAACTAAAGACAAAGCTGAAGGAAAATGAATGCATGAATGTATTATTCTTATACAATATATTGTTTCACAGTAGTAACAATGTCAATAAAAGTCACTATGGCTGTTTCTTAATATGTTCTTAAGTGATCTTGCGTTTTCTTGTTTTTCGTGTAACGTAATCATCAGTTCCAAAACTCAAGCAAGAATGGAGGATGCATGTAAGTTCCCACATGTGTTCTTGATATTAAGGATGCGTCGAAGCAGACTTGAGCGGAAAACTCCCTTGAGAATTCCTAGAAGTTATTGCAGCTGATTCTCAATAAAGGAGGTGGGAAATGCAGCATTTTATACCTGTTTAATAATAAAGTTCAGAGATATAACTTATTTATCTCAGGAGTTTCCCTAAATGAGACGGTAAAAGTAAATATTCACAGTGAAAATCTAGATAAATGCATAAACACATTAAGGATGTTTATTTGCTAAAATTCATGTTAAAATCTGTGTTATTTGTATTGTGCAAAGTATATTTGTAAGGCTTTGTGCAGGTTATATATATATATATATATATATATATATATATATTGAAAGGGGGAAAACAATAAATTGCTGTATGCATGCTGTAAAGCTTGAATAATTTTCCGTGAAAAATACGGAAAGGTCATGTGACCATCAGGAAGAATGTAGCATCTAATTTCTCACAAGATGTCTCCCGAGTTCGTTTTTCTAAGGTGACCTGGCAAGATCAGTCTTCAAGAGAACGTAAGTCCGTTCTCTGCATTCTTGAAATTGAGAAACAGCCTTTGTTAAACTGTAAAATAAATATATAGCAGCTTACATTTTATTCTGTTTTTGCTCCATAATGTGGAAAAAATGAAGGAAAAGAGAAGGCCACAGAGTTTACTGCTGAGATTCTGGATCACCAGAAGACTGATGTTTTGTTCTTGATTAAAACTCTACATTCTTAAATTAAAATTCCTTCATTGGCATTGAGTGTTCCATGAATAGCCTTTAGCATCATGGAACTTTTCCAGTTAGCTTTCTGAAATTTCATATCATGTGGAGAATTTATACATTTTCAATATTTCTCCATGTGTAGTAAAACCAACACTGTTGTTGATCTTTGAATGACTTGTTTATAAGTGCTGAGGAAGCCTCTAGAACTTACATTTAAATATAATAAAGGCCTTGGCTTTCTGACATGAGCATAAGCTGTCAATCAATCACAACAGACTAGATACTATATTGTATATACTATACTATTAGTTTTTACAATTTTAAATGGATTGAACATAAAACAATTAAGTTGTCTAAAAAAATCAAGAATTTTGTTGTTTCAGCTCATTTTAAACAAGTAGTTTGAACAAACAGCAAACATAATTTTTTAGTGTACGTAAACGTATTGAACACCTCTAAAACAAAATTAGAAAACATTAAAATAGTATAATAGGGTCACTTTAAGACCTCTAAACAACAGTTGTTATTAAGCTTTTTAATGGCACACAAATACTGAGAATATTGTAGAAGGCACACATCCAGACAGTGTCTGCCACTGGGTCAATTACCCAGTGAGTGATTAATTACCATGGCGGTGTATGGTAGCGGGTGGGATTCGGGGGCACGTCCACTTTAAAAATGTCTAAATTTTCATAAGTGATGTATGAATTCGTACAAATTAATTCTGACAATATATGTAAAATATTTAGATTTCATATTTATTTATATTAAAATATTTATATTTATTGAGATCAGACCGCTCAAAACACATTCAATGGATCGCTGTTTAAATGCTCATGTGGTTCAATTAAAAATGACCTACTCTCTCGTTCTACTGACCACATTCTTACACACACACAATGTGTTGTTAAATCTCAGAGATTGAAAATGTTATTAAATTTATGAGTTTCTTCGCCCTGTGCCTGTTTAAGGAGGAATGACAAAAAATTACAGTGGTCTGAAATTCAGTTGGTTAAAAAACATTTAGTCATTATTTACTCATCCACCACTTGATACAAACCTGTTCGGTTTTCTATCTTCTGTTGAACACAAAAGAAAATAATTTAAAGTACGCACTGGTAAAACAAATGCAATGAAAGTCAATAGTTACAGACTTTCAGCTTTTTTTAAATAGCTTCTTTAGTGTTCAACAAAAAAAAAAGTAACACATAAATGTTCGGAACCAGTTGAGGGTGAGTAAATTATAATTCTTGGGTGAACTATCTATTTAACCAGTATATTAAAATCACACCAGGATTAACTTAGACTACATTTGGTTTAAATGAAATGTGTGAAAAAAATATACTTAAACATTTATAGAAGTCAGATATTTTTTATCTATAATTGCATTTTGATATTTTTTATTGTAAAACAATAAAAAAACACATTTTACCTTCTATTTCTCTTGTGCTGTTTGTACGCTGTGATTAATAAAAGCCTTCAGAGATGGATTTTCCTCTTTCTAACTGTATTAGCTGGCCTGAGCAGCCGTCAGTAACTTGGTAACATGAGCCCTGCAGCCCATAATGCTCTCAAGGCAGAGATAATTGAGATGGCCAAAGAGGAGCAGGGTCCAAGAAACCCAACCATTTTTTTGCTCCTTGTCATTTCTTGGCGATTGGAATATAATGATCTATTGTTTGCTCACAGTGCTTTATTCTGTGAAAGGTGTACCTGTTCTGTTTCTCCCTTATTACTGCTTTTCAAGAGGCTTAATCCCCATCTAGTCTGTCAGGCTTGTGTGCTGGAAATAATCTAAATTAATTAGGCACAAACAAACATAAACAAACATAATAATGAGGAAGAAGTACTGAACCTCAAGGCAGTGGCTCAGCTGTGTGTGGAGGCTAACAATAAAAGCATCTCAGAGGTGACAAACACAATGCTTATCAATGAAACATGTCTGTTTTGTAGCCTGAAGAAAAGAAACATACTGTATGATACTGTTTTTTTTAAGTGACCTCTGTGCCAAACAACTAAAGTAATTAATTACTTCTAAAGTTCTCTAAGGGAAGAAATTGATTTCTCTGTGAAAATAAAGGAGCCATAAGGTCCAGAGTTCAATGCTGTAACAGAGATTTAGCCCTACAATAAAAAGCTTTCACATTACTGATTTAAACAGCTCATTACAGCAGAGACTATATGCTCTGCCAGCGGTGCTCTTGCTTGTGATGTGATTACAACTGAATCCAACCTTGAAATGTGCCTCAAAACACTCAGATATGAACATAAGAACATCGGATAGGAATCCCTTGGGATAGCTTGAGCTGAGAAAGGAATTAATAGTTTATTTTATTTTCTTTCAGCAACGACACACTAAATTGATTAAAAGTGACTGTAGAAATAATCATGATGCCTAAAACATTTTTAGAAATGCATTTTTTTAGCTGTTCAAATGTTCCTGTATCAACAGGGTCGTTATGGATACGTACCCCTGTATACATTTCTGGAGAGCATGAAATACTGTACATCCCAGGAGGTACTTTTTTGCAGTTTTTGTTTTCGTGAATCCACCAGAGGTCGCTGTGTACATATTTTCAGATCTCAAATTTCTCATGCGAGTGCCATTCGCGCCTGCGCAACCAATAGTGTTTTTAAAAGGACTGACTGACCAGCGCCCACCTCCTTCCCTTAACCCAACTAACAGTGTTTTCAAAAGCAATCCAGAAAAAGAAAAGCCCTTGCGGCTGCCTGATTTTTTTACCACGTTTTCAGATTTTACCACATTCTCACCCTGTTACTTACTTGTTTATTTTATTTATTTGCCTTTTGTTTTTGTTTTACCCGCTTTCTGTAACCATCAGACTCGAACCATGTCATCCTGTCCAACTCCTCTCTGCGTTAAAAGTCTACCGAAATACACAGCAAGCCACTGGGCAAACTGGTGATAGCGGAAAAGCCATCCCACTTGTTACGACCCTGGTCTAGGGTCAAGGCTGCAAAATAAAAGATCACCAGACAAACAAACTGCACTTTTATGAACCTTTCGAGTCGGGTCCCTTTATTTGTCTTTTTTTTGTCTTTTTCTTTTTTTTATCACTCAAAACATGACGCCAACTACCTTAGAGAGGACCCACAGAAAGATTCTAAACAAAAAGCTCACTCTAACCAAACTCGCTCTCTCGACCCACACCCGTTTTCCCCTTTTAAAGGACACCCTGGGTCACTCCGACCAATTCCAGGGCAAATCTTCTGCATAATTAGGGCGGGGCCTGCAGATGAAAATTGAGGTAGATGGAGAGAGACACACACACCTGCGACGGCAGCACACTTAAGGAAAGCGGTTAACTGGTAGTGTGAAAAGAAACTGAAGCCGCCGACAGCGTCATACTGCTCCATAGCATTTGATTAAAAGATGAAACACAGCCATAAGTAGCTCTGGCTACATAATTCGCTCTCTCCGGAAATGTATACGGGGGTACATTTTCACAATGAGCCTGTGTTGAAAAATATGGAGTATTCCACAAATCTGTTAAACAATACAGTCATAATAATTCAGAATTTTGTTTTCTATTTTTGTACTTTTGATCAAATAAACATACTGTAGCATTGCTGAGCGCTTTTCATGACTGTCTAATGTGAGCGAGGGCAGACACATTACAACACAAATAAATCAAACCACTTTAAAAACACTTTGCTCTAATTGCATCATGGTAATACCTGCTGAGAGTCAATTCTGCCCATCATCATTTGATGGACTCATAATTGACATCTAGACATTTTAAAAGCGCTATAATCAGTTTTCTTAATCCCTCATGTTTTATTTTCTCTTTTACTCACCCAGATTGAATCTGGACTATAGAAATAAGACTCAAATGTGACCCTGGACCACAATAAATGCCATAAATGTCAACTCCTTAAAATTGAACCTGAATAAATAAGCCTTCCATTGATATATGGTTGGTTATGATAGAACAATATTTAGTCAAGATAATTATATATGAAAATATGGAATCTGAGGATTCCAAATTTAAATATTGAGAAAATTGCATTTAATTTTTCTATAAAAATTAACTATCAACGCAGATTACTAATCAAAAATTGAGTTTTTATATATTTAAAGCATGAAATGTAAAACTATCTTTATGGAACATGATATAAACATAATCTTTCAAAGATATTTTGGCATGAAAATATTTTTTTTTCACTCATACAATGTATTTTCGATTATAGCCAAATAATATACTTCAACATAAGACAGCAAAAGTAGGAAGGTTTTGTGATTCAGAATCACAAATAATTAAAAAAAACTCAATACACCTCACCTCCTTTAGTTGGTGAGCTGATTTTGTGCATTTATATACTATCAATTTATAAACCCATTGCAATAACGGGGAGAAATAGCCATGTTGAATTGTTGATTTATGGTAGCACAAATCATTTAGTCTCTGTAGCATCAGAAAAACTGCAAGTATCATTCCTCCATCACAGCGAGAGAGGATTTTACACTTCTGACATCAGCGTGTGACACACTAACACTAGGGCAGGTGGCATCTGTGTGAATGTGTGTTCGCTACAGTGTGAGACAGGTGCAGTTCAACAGACAGTTAGTGCTGATTGTGTTTCCATTGGTAACCGCAGAGTAAGGACGATCGGTGATTATGACGTTTATGTAAAACAAACTGAGAATAAAAATCTGGAGATCGAAACTGATGTAACATGCCTGTTGACAAGCATTGCCTGTTAGAAGTGTGTAATAACTTTATATTGGAAGAACCAAGTCAATGCCCATCATATTAAAGTGTCTAATTTAAATGTGCATGTCATACATTAGTTATGATTAGTTTCATGCTTATTGTGCATTTTTATGTCCTATCACATTTTAGAGCATTACCTATCAGTTTGGGCCATTAGATGCATACATTACATACAAATGTAATCTAAAAATCAATCTATCAGGATCTTAGTTTTACCATATTTTTAAATGTGTGATTTGTCTGTCACACCTAAGACATCTCGCCATTTACAACTATATACAGCAACCTAAAATCCTATAATAATGTTTTTTTTTACATAATACATAAAAGAAATATTTCATTTATTGCTGTTTAAAACTTTTTTAATGATCAATACTGGTAAATGCCATGTATCTATATTTTAGATGTATCTCTCATCTTCTGTTATTATTTACCTCTAATTACATAAACATCCTTAAAAACTGGCACCAAAAATATATTATTTAAAGCCTTTCTTGAAGTAAAGTTTCTTTAATAGTTGCTTTGCTGTTCATACAGTACTTGGCAGGTTAATTCTTCTGTTAACTGAACCATATGCTGCACACCAAATGCATAATTTTCTGACTTAATGAAACAAGAGGACAAAACTCCAAGTTTGAACAGCAAACAAAAGTGTAGTTCTCTTGGTTTGTTTGGTACTATGGACTAAAAACTATTACAATCGCTTATTTTTAGGACAGAATCTGTAGATATAAAACAGAACAGATAAATGGCAAAGATCCTAAACAATGTATCTGTAATAAACTCTAATGATGTATTAAACTTTTAACTACAATGATGAGAAAAAGGTACAGTATTCCTGAGCATTTGACCTTTTTATGGTCACATCTTGTGACGTTGTGTCCTGTTTTTAATTTGTTTGAAGCGACTGGTTAATGTCACCTTTATTTTACAGTCAAACAAAAAAAAAACTAATATATTTTTAGCTGCACACAAGGTTCAGATGACAGCATTCACACTTATTCAAATGAATGCAATTGCACCAGATCTGGTTTTAATTAATCCAGACATGCCAAATGTGAACACACCCTAAACTAGATTTCAAGGGTTAGTTCACTTAAATATGAAAATTACCTCATCATTTACTCTCCCTTATGTGGTTTTAAACATTTATGAGTTTCTTCTGTTGAACACTATTTTGAAGAATGCTTGTTGCTAGGACCCATTGACTTGCATAATGGGGAAAAATGACAGAATTTTCATTTTGGGGTGAAAGATTTAAATGTTAATCAAAGCAGCTATTAAACAAAACTACAGAACCACATAGAAGTATGTTTCTACCTGCTTTTTTATCATACTATAAATACGAATATAAAATGATTTTCAGTTTGACTTTAAGATAAAAGTTACATATATCTATTTGTGATATGGTCATATTTCCCCCTCAATAATCTGGAATCAGATATCTTACCCGGGCTGCACGCGAAGAATAGGGATCTTCAAAGAGCGCCCATATTTTTGGTTGCCAAACTTCACAGCATCCCCTGGAGCGGTCAGGGCTGTCCTCAATGCCGAAGCGTCTGGGCATGTCCTGGTCATCCTCCGCGTCCTCCGGATCCGGCGGCTCGAATATGTCCAGCGCCTCCTCTGCGTCCCTGTGCTGGCGGTAGGTCATCCAGCAGCAGGGCTCCACGTCCGTCTCGTCGATGCCCCAAAACGCCAACTCCTCCTCGAAGAGAGGGCCGCACACGTCCGCCGGGCAGTGGAGCTTGCCAGTCCTGTAGTAGTTCAGCACATAGGCGAATATGCCTGGGTGTCGGTCAAAAAAGAACTCGCTGTTCGGGTGCGTCTGGCCCGTGTCTGCGTCCGGGTTCACCTGGCTGTCGGTGTCCGCGAGCCAGGCGAGTCTGGAGCCCGGTATGGTCCTCAGGGTGCTCCTGTAGGTTTCGTGGCGCGTACCGCCGACGTTGATGATGATTTTGTCCGAGTCTTCGCATCTGGCCATCTCTTCCTTCAGACATGATTTGGAAGGAGGTTTGTTGCCTGACTTGCGCCCGCGGTACGACGAAACACACACCGAGCTGATCATAGATTTCGATGGAGAGGCTTTTATCTAGTGACTCTCTTGGCTTTCTAAACCTGCGCAGCTGCTGTCAGTTGTAAAAGTCGCACAACTGTAGAGAGTTTCCGCCGTAAACATGACCGTTCGAGAGAGGCGCGAAGAACCACCTGTTACCGGAGAAACTCCTCGGTTTTCTCTTTCTCTGTCTACAGGTTGCTGCTGGCGCTGTTCCTCGTGTATGGGCACTTTGGCACGATAGTAAACACAAAAACATGAGAAAACTGTCCGCGTATCAAAAGCGAATCAAACGCGCGCGCTAATGCATATAATACGACCTTTAAAAATAGCTCAAATGTCTCGAGTCTCTTGCTAAACTCTCGTCTCTTTGTCATTGCATTAGTAAATCCCAGCCCGTTGTCACTTTCGCGCGCATTATTCCTGACATAACATTGAGTTAATAACGATAACTTTGACTGTATCTGTATGAGGATAAAGCGTCTGTTGTCGAATCAGTTTGTTGAGAAAGATCTGTTGCATGTAGTGACAGTCAGGCGACACTGCCCATGGGAGGATGATGAGGATGATGATGATGCTTCAGTGTCTCGGTAACCCTTACAGCGCTGCATTACGTATGGATGTGAGCACAATTTGATTAGTGAAAAGGAAAGCTTTCGTTTATTCGATTATTGGAGATTTCTCAAGGAATATAATGACGCATTTCCGCACTAACTAGCATCGTAAATCTGTTTCTTTATATTTTATTAACATTTCATGCACATATTTAACACTGTAGTTTGTGATGTACCTTGGCAATCCATGTAAAATGTCGTTAACTCTAGAAAATTTTATTTATAATTTTATTTAATACTGTTTTAGGTTATATGCATGACAATATTGTTTCATAAAAGAAAAACTGCTTAATTTGACATTTTGTAATCTGCACGTGGTATTAAAACATTACATTTACATAAACATATTAGACATGTAATATTCAAGATAGGAACGCTTAATTAAATAAGTACATATAAGGAAACTGACATCTAACATCATATATAATGTTAATTGGATCCAAGTCGTCTAACATGCTGAGTATTTTGTTATAGACAAGCAGTTTGTCCTACACCGTCACCTAGTGTACAAGATTAGGTAAAGCAGGTTTAACTTCCTTTATTTATTTATTTATTTATTGATTTATTGATTTATTGGTGGTAAAAGGCTATAGTAGTTGAAGTGAATTGTTATGAAAAAGGTAAATGTATAGTTTCAATCTGTAGCCTACACGAAATATAAGTTTTACAAAGCATGTTTTACATTAAATCTGCAAGAAAATAAAAGCACTAAATCAAAAGTTGTTTCAAAGTTTAAGTTTAGATTTTAAGAAAAGCAACCACAAGTGTCATTGTTTTTGTGTTCACATACCAAGAATCAAAACCTTTACCGAGGCATGTACAATTAAGGTGTGTGTAAAATACAAAGTAAAAGTCATTGAATTTCCCTCAGCTTTTTAAATAAAGACTTCATTGGGTTTCGTGTTTTAAAGTTGGCATTTATTTATTTTCATTCCTAAAATGATAAATAAAATACAATAAAACTTTATTACTTCACTAAAATAAAATTTCCCTTTAAACATTTACATTCAGACACGTTTGACAAACAAGAAATAAAAATAATTGACCATTTTTACTGCTATACCAGTACACCATAAAGTAAGGCCACTGTGTCTAATCTAACACATGAATACTGCTCCATATGTATGCACACTTTCCCTTCTTTAATAATACTAATAATAATAATAATTCCTTACATTTATATAGTGCTTTTCTGGACACTCAAAGTGCTTTACACATTTTTTGGGAGATCTCCTCATCTAATCCACCTCTTCAATGGTGGGGCCCTGTGATGATTCAGGCTGGGCTTGAAATCCACATCCACCTGCAGGAGGAGCTCCTCCCTGATACAGCCGTGTGATGATAGGATTACACACACTTTCCAGTTCCTTCTGATGATGCTCATACTCTTCCTTTTCAGCCAGCTGATTGTTCTCCAACCAAGAAATGACCTCCTTGCACTTATCAATGACCTTCTTCTTTTCTTCCTCACTGATCTTTCCCTTCAGGTTCTCGTCTTCAACACTGTTCTTCATGCTGAAGGCGTAAGACTCCAGAGCGTTCTTTGCTGCGATCTTCTCTCTCTGCACTTCATCCTCGGCTTTGTACTTTTCAGCATCTTGCACCATCCGTTCGATATCCTCCTTGCTCAGGCGACCTTTGTCGTTGGTTATGGTGATTTTGTTCTCTTTTCCTGTGCTCTTGTCGACGGCGGATACGTTTAGAATGCCATTGGCGTCAATGTCAAAGGTCACCTCTATTTGAGGTACACCACGTGGTGCTGGTGGGATCCCAGTGAGGTCAAACTTGCCCAGCAAATTGTTATCTTTGGTCATGGCTCTCTCTCCTTCAAACACCTGGATCAGGACACCCGGCTGGTTATCGGAATATGTGGAGAAGATCTGCGTTTGCTTGGTAGGAATGGTGGTGTTGCGTTTGATGAGCGCAGTCATGACTCCTCCAGCCGTCTCGATACCCAGGGATAAAGGAGCCACATCCAGAAGCAACAAGTCTTGGACGTTTTCCGAGGTGTCACCCATCAGGATGGCAGCCTGCACCGCTGCTCCATACGCCACCGCCTCATCTGGGTTGATGCTCTTGTTGAGTTCTCTTCCATTAAAGAAGTCCTGCAGGAGCTTCTGGATCTTGGGGATCCTGGTGGAGCCGCCAACCAGAACAATATCTTGGATCTGAGACTTGTCCATTTTTGCATCTCTCAGAGCCTTCTCCACTGGGTCCAGCGTGCCTCTAAAGAGCTCCGCGTTAAGCTCTTCAAAGCGAGCCCTAGTGATGGAAGTGTAGAAATCGATGCCTTCAAAGAGGGAATCGATCTCGATGCTGGCCTGAGAGCTCGATGAGAGGGTCCTTTTAGCTCTCTCGCAGGCCGTGCGCAGCCGTCTTACTGCTCTCTTATTCTGACTGATGTCCTTCTTGTGCTTCCTCTTAAACTCTTCAACAAAGTGCTTCACCATGCGGTTGTCGAAGTCCTCTCCACCCAGATGAGTGTCCCCTGCAGTGGCTTTCACTTCAAAGATCCCTTCCTCAATCGTCAGGATGGAGACATCAAAGGTGCCTCCACCTAGGTCGAAGATCAGGACGTTCCTCTCCCCCCTCCTACCCTTGTCCAGGCCGTAGGCGATGGCGGCCGCTGTGGGCTCATTGATAATTCGCAGCACGTTCAATCCCGCGATGACCCCTGCGTCTTTGGTCGCTTGCCTCTGTGAATCGTTAAAGTACGCCGGAACTGTGATGACGGCATTATTGACTCTATGACCCAGGTAGGCTTCGGCAATCTCTCTCATTTTGACCAGGACCATGGATGAAATCTCCTCGGGGTAGAATGTCTTGTTTTCCCCTTTGTACTCGACTTGGACTTTTGGTTTGCCGTCTTCGCTGATGACCTTGAAGGGCCAAAGCTTCATGTCAGACTGGACCACCGGATCATCAAACTTTCTGCCAATCAGTCGTTTGGCGTCAAAAATGGTGTTGTTGGGGTTCATGGCGACTTGGTTTTTGGCAGCGTCTCCGATGAGCCTTTCTGTGTCTGTAAAGGCCACATAGCTTGGAGTGGTTCGGTTTCCTTGATCGTTAGCGATGATCTCCACTTTGCCATGCTGGAACACTCCAACACAGGAGTAAGTGGTTCCCAGATCAATGCCAATGGACAAACCTTTAGCCATCTTTGATTAAAAATAAACAGATATCACCTGCAATATTATAAAAAAACATTATGAGTTATTTGATAATATATACTAAGCTATATATACAGTTACATAATATAATAAATCTATTTTTACAAAATTAGGGTACTAAAAAGTTAATTAAAAATTAATTTATAAAATATTTAATTAAAAATTAATGTTTAATAAAAAAAAGTCGCAATAAGTTACGATTATTCTTAATATTTAAAATATTTAATATATAAAAAACAAATTAAAAGTCAATGTAAACATTACTGATTCATCTATAAATATTAGACATATTAGACAATGAAAACATCTGTTTAATATAAAAATAATCTTATGGAGATATTAACAATTACATACACATTTCAGAATAACAAATAAAATATATAACATTATACAATAATATGTTCTTTTAACGTAAAAAGTTGAAATGTTGCTAACTCTAAAGTCTAAATAATACACAAAAATCTTAAGAACCTTTGAAATTATATATTCATTAAATATGTGTATAAATAATAAAAATAATATAAAATTTATATTAATAATAATGTTTAATATATATATATATAT
>CAIGQQ010026963.1:4606414-4629244 GCA_903798035.1 Danio albolineatus
AAAATAAAATAAAATAAAATAAAATAAAATAAAATAAAATAAAATAAAATAAAATAAAATAAAATAAAAATATAAAAAAATTAAATAATAATAATAATAATAATAATAAAATAATAAATAAATAAATAAATAAATAAAATAATAAATAAAATTTAGTATTTGGCAATTGCTTTTATCCAAAGTGAGTTTAAGTACATTTACATATACAGTATACATATACATACATACATACTTATCTATCTGTCTGTCTGTCTGTCTGTATGTCTATTTATCTATTTTTTTAAGCAATTTATGCATTTTCTTGAATTGTTTATGCGTATGTCAGATGCTTTTAGCCAAAATGACTTTTACCTAATATAACTTTTACCCAAAATGACTTTGAGAATTGTTTGCTATTTATGCATTTTCTTTCTTGACTGTAATATAGTCCTTCCCTACCTGTGCACACCAGTAACACTCTCCTCCACAATCCCTCGAACTTTCTTAAAGACACTGGGATACTTCTTATACACCCAGTGGGTCAAATCTCCCCCATCATCTAGAATCTGTAAAAGAAAGTATCATTTTTACTAGTCTGCAAACACAGACACCATGATACCAGTTTTGAATGCTAAATACTGCTTTGACAGTGGTGTATAAACTATAATAGAAGCATTGTGTTAGTGTAAATAGTGGCGGATATGATAACAAGCAGTATAAATAGCAACAACATTAGCATTTCGGCTACACTGCATATTACAAACAGTGAAAAGTAATCCTTAAAAAGGCTAAATGATGGATGAAGTTACTAAAATAACTGCCAACAACATTATTTCGACTTTTCTAGCATTGTTTGCTCTTCCTCCAAATCTGTTTGAGTTTGAGTCTGCTGAACACAAAAGAAGATATTTTGAAAAATGTTGGAAAAGCATCAGCCATTGATTTCTATGGTATTTATCCTTTTTTTCTACTATGGATAGCTACAACATTCTTCAAAATATCCTCTTTTGTGTTCAACAGACAAAAACAAACTCAAGCAGGTTTTGGAACTACTTGAGGATCAGTAAATGCTGGGTAAATTTTATTTTAGGCTGTACAATCCTATAAAGGGCAGAACTTTATACCATGTTTGCTTGCCAGCCATCCATGTTGACACAGCGGTCGATGCACCACCAGAAGTCGTCTTCTGATTCTCCCTTCCAGGCAAAAACTGACACACCTTCACAGGACAGACAGCAAATAAAAGGTGAGTCCAGAATCTCTAGATTGGACCAGACTGGAACTGTTAGCTCAGACAGCAGTATTAGTTTAGAGGGAGTTTACCGCTCTCCGCCAAAGCTGCTGCCACTTCATTCTGGGTGGAGTAAATGTTACAGGCAGTCCAGCGACACTGAGCACCCAGGGCCACCAGTGTCTCGATCAGGACCTGAAAGAAACCAGCAAGGCAAATCAAACACGTGACAAAACACACAAACAACAATGTGTGCAAATTTACATCGTGAGCACATTGGTTCTGATTTGTTTATATGAGATGCTAAAAGGAACTGCAAGTGAGCAAAACATTTGCAAAGTGTGCATTAATTAGGATACTAAATACAATTTTTAACATTCATTCATTCTCTTTTCGGCTTAGTCCCTTATCCAGCATATGTTTTACGCAGCGGATGCCTTTCCAGCTGCAACCCATTACTGGGAAACATCCATACACACTCATTTACACACATACACTACAGACAATTTAGCTTAGCCAAACCTCCTACTGTATACCATGTCTTTGGATTTGTGGGGGAAAGTGGAGCACCCAGAGGATACCCACGTGAACGTGGGGAGAACATGCAAACTCCACACAAATGCCAACTGACCCAGCTGAGGCTTGAACCAGCGACCTTCTTGTTGTGAGGTGATCGTGCTACCCACTGTGCCACCGTGATGTCCAAATTTTTTTAACATTCAAGCTTTTAGTTTTGCTTTAAATAAATTTGCGAAGACCAAACTAATTACAAACCAGTGCAGCTTATATGTCATTTTTCCCCTCTGCGACTTCATCTGCGATTTTATTTCTTCATTTTTTAAAAATATGTTTCAGTTTAAGTTTTAGTCATTTCACCAATAAATTCTACCCTATTTTATTTTAGTTGCTTTTTGATTACTTATTTAATTCATTTTACTTTTAGTCAATGTCAATCGAAAGACATTTGTCGCTTAATTATTTAAGAAATTTTACTTTTAGTGAATGGACAATGTATAGTAGTCTTCATTCAGAGTAAATCCAAAATGTTTTTCAAAATTGTCCTGGGACTTTGAGGAAAGGTGACGATCCACTTCAAATGTTCACTACTGTAGTTTATTGTATTTATCTATCCATAAAATAACTGAAAGTGTAGTTTAATTTATTGAGAAATTCAGGAATCAGAATTTATTCGCTGAAGCACTGTTTAAAATAAAAAAACAAGTTACTTTATTTCCATCCCCCTACCCCACCCCCTGTACCAAAAACATACCAAACCATGTCATCAAAACAATCACCTATGTGAAACTGTAGTAAATAAATATATTTTACACAGAATTTTGTGCTGTTATTATGACAATAATATATGGAAATCAAAATAAAATAAGCTGGTGAATAGGATCAGGAAAATTCAATAAGTCTAGATTCAAACTCGTGTCGCCAAAAATGTTCCACTCTGACCAAATACGTAAATGTCTTGTTAAAATCTCTATGCAGAAGAGGTGTGTGTTTGAATTGGTGTGACCCTGAGCAGAACCTACAGCAGTCTGAGCGGTGATGTGTGTGCATCCGGCCACTTTGGCCCCGGCGAGGGGTTTCTCTCCCTGAGCTCTCTTCCGCAGGGAAATCAGCGCAGACATATCTGTGGACAACAGTTCTGAGGTCAGACCAGCTGGCCTGAGATCAGCTTTATTAACAGAGCTACAATCTAAAATCTGAGACAGAGGTCAAACCAAGTGCTGGGAAATGAGGACTAAAATTTGAATGTGCCTGGAATAAGGAATAGTTAAAACTCTGTTAGTATTTGCTCACAATCATGTGGTTCCAAACCGGTTTGACTTTTCATTCTTCAGTGGGAAGTTACATTTAGAAAAAAAATTCAATCCAGTTACATTGAACGTGATCATTGAGAATCATTCACTATAGTCAAAGTAGTACTGGGGAGTAAGCATCTTTACAAAACAAAGGCAGCACAGAAAACAAGCCTGAAGCGACATAAAGGAAAAAAAAAGTGTATTTAAACAAACCGTCAAACCTTAAATCAGCTGTCTAAAGATGACTATAGACATATACTGTAAAATGTGTTTTCCATTTATTTACAGTTGTGAATTGGATTATGGGACCTTGATCTCTGCTCTGTCAACTTTTGATGATGAAAATTCAACTCTACACTTTAACAAAGTGACTTTTAAAAGATAGCACTTTAGTAGCTTGAATTAATATAATAGAGAGAGAGAGAGAGAGAGAGAGAGAGAGAGAGAGAGAGAACTAAAAAATATTTTTTATTTAAATATTATATGTTGAATTGAATTTAACTGAATTGAGAAAGAGAGATAATGAGAGAGAGAGAGAGAGAGAGAGAGAGAGAGAGAGAGAGATAGAAAGAGAAATAAGTCTGTAAAACAACAGAAAATGTACTGGCAGTTTATTACGAGGTTTTTGTACCTTAATATATAACACCAACCCAGACAAAATATAACTTTCAATTATTAAAAGTGTTCAAGAAAGTCATGTTTTCGAATTTTTCAAGGTTAAAAGTTGTTGGAAGAAAGATCAATGTTCCATAATTCAATTCAACTTAAATAAACTGAATAAATAAATAAATTACAAAATATGCAAAACTGCTAATTTATAGACATTTTTACAGTGTTCTGAGAATAATGTATTCTTCTGTAATAATTCAATGAAGCAGAGTCAATTAATCCGCTTATACTATGGTTACCACACCTAAAGTCACAGTTCAGATGTTGTATTTCAAGAAATTCATCAGGTTTTTGTCCTCAAACAGCTCATGTGCGTAGGATTAGCTGCTTACTCATCTCATCCAAAGTCTTCTGTTTTGTTTGATATGATATTTGACAGTTGTAGGCTGTAAATGAACTGAAATCATTCATTGTATAGAACAGTAATGCAGTGAAGACTGGCCTGGAACTACTCTAGCTGTGTGCTTCCCTAAAAATATTGTGTAACCTAGAATATTCATCAGCCAATCAGAACCAAGATTTCAACACAGGAATAGAAAGAAATGAGTCATCATTTTCTTACCCTGGTGTTAATAATTCACCCATTTCTTAGTCATCATTTACTCTGCTTCCACTTGTTCCAAACATGAGTTCATATTATACATATATATTCAATATTTATTTTGGTTTATATTGGTTTCCACAACTCAGGTTCATTGCGGCTATGTGCCCAGGTCTACCTTTCTGGGGCCAGCAAAATATGCAACCGCTCGCAGTTTTTGTTTTTGCAAATTCCCCAGAGGCTGCTGTGTACACTTATGCTGACTTCAGACCGCATGATTTTAGCCCCGATTTTGACTCGCCGACAGGTTTTGAGAAATCGCCGACAAATGCCTGAAATCACAGGCAAATCAGTGCTCGTTCACGCGAGTAATAATCACACAATATGAACTATCAAAGATGCGATCTGAGAGAATCCCCGATGAGTCGCCGATGCCCGAGAGATATGTGTCGCTGTCGGCGACACAAATCATGCCATGTGAAACGTGTTTTGACTGAAAATAGCATCTGCGATCAATGAGAGAGCAGCATTCACTAGTGTGAGTACCTGCAGGACAGCGGGAGGTTGAGGGAGAAGTTAAAAGTGCTCATTTTCAGTTTATTCGGACCTAAGAAATGGAAGGAAAATTAGTGTAAATTTTGCAGGGGCCCCGTGTCTGTTTGACTTGTCATGTGAGCAATATCACAACCCAACCCGGTCAAAAAAAGGAGTTGAGGAGAAATTGCTAATTCCCTTCAAAGCTAGGTGAGCAAATATGTAAATTTTCTACCCCATTAAAAGCTTCTTTCTCGTTATTTAGTTAATAGCAAAAGATTTACTATGTGTTTTTGGGTGTGAGACGTAGTTTGGACAAAGTTGTCTGCGATTCTTCCTATTTTGAAGTCAAGCAGTGTGAAACTCCCTGTCGCCGATCCATCTTGCAGTATAAACAAACAAGCGACAAAACGCGAGCCCAGATAGTCATGCAGTGTGAAAACATCTGTGACACGACTACTTTGAAAATCATGCAGTCTGAACTCGGCATTACTGATGATAACAAACTCCTCTAGAACATCCTCTTCTTGCGTAAATCCATCAGAGGGCGCATTATACACTTCAACCGACCAACTTGCTGTCAACTGAATGACTGACCGACTGACCCACCCACCCCTTCCCTAAACCCAACCGATAGTGTTATCAAAAGCAATTTAAAAACAAAAAAGCTGTTGCATGATTTCACCACGTTTTTAGCCTTTTGTTTATTTATGTTTTTATTTAATTTTTGCTTTTGTTTTACTTGGTTTCTGGAACAGTTCTTGACCAGACTAAACCCCATCTTTACAGTCAACTCTGCTCCAAGTCCCAAGTCCGCCAACGTATGTCGTGAGCCACTGGGCAAACTGGTAACACCGGAAAAGCCGCCCATACAGAGGTAAGCGGTCAGCTAGTATCGCTAAAATGAACAGAAGCCGTCGGCCTTGTAGCATTCATTTAAAAGACCAAACGCAGCCAGACATACCTCTGGCTACATAATTCGCGTTCTCCAGAGATGTGGACTGGGGTATGTATCCACAATGAGCCTGTGTTGCGTCCTAACAGTCTTCAAAATATCATCTTTCGTGTTCAACAGAAAAAAAAATGATCAAGGTTTGGAACCGCTTGAGGGTGATTAACAGATATATTCCTTCAACATCTATGGATTGTATTGCTGACATTAGATGTTGACCCAGTTATCATACAAAAAGTCAGTAGTGGACAAGGGCTCTTCCCGACATCAGCAGCTGTTATCAAACCTTGTTTACTTGACAGCTCTTAAACACACCTATATTTGAGCTCAACAGGTACGACAGACGTCCTGAATCAACGGTGCTTCACAGAACCACTAACATTCGTTTATAAATTTGACAAAGTTTAAAGATGTTTTGTGTAAGTTGTCTCCTGACCTTGTTCTGCGATCTCGATCTCCCGTCGGCCAAACTCGGCCTGCTTGATGTTCTTGACACAAAAGTCGCTGCTGCCCTTTGAGTTGACCTGGCTCTTCTCACGAGGAGACGTCTCATCATCTGAACTGTCAGTGTAAGAGGCCGCTGTAAAAGCACAGAGGAGTGTTTTAGTAGGAATATGGATGCATTCATTGGTTTTTGCAATGAAATGATATAAGCACAACTTTGCTTTGAATTGCTTCAGTCATGTAGTTTAAACAGATTGCTTTTTGGGGGTGGACGGGGGGTCAATCTGCAGTCACAAACATGTAGGAATGTTTATCCTTCACTTTTGTTGGTATTATGCGCGATTTAGGAATGTGAATTTGTCTGATCCAGGGCCAACGCTAGCAAAAGTCTGTAGTTCTTGCTTTAAGCTGGCCTGGGATTATATTACACAACACACAAAACTAGCATGGACAAGTAATGAGCAAGTTTAAGCAAGTTTGTACAACACACTGACCCAAACTTTCTCCATCAATTTTTATTTTAGTTACCACTTCGAAAAATGTTTATTTACAGAGTATTTCTGCAATGAACTTTAAAAGCGAAGTAAGATTTTGAATCAAAATAAATTCTCATGACCCATTTTTGTTGTTCATAATCTACGATAAATATGCCACTCATACACAAAAATAGGATAAAATGATTCTGTGGTGAGGTAAATAAATACTACAAATTTCTGTCATTTCTGCATTAAATAATTTAGGTCAGATATTGGAGATCGAACTTCTAAGTTTATTATACATGGAATAGTTTGATATGTTTACAATGGACTCTTTGTTGATGATTCAATATCAAAGTATAAAGTTAAATAAAATCTGGGCACTGGGGTATTTAGCAATTTTTTTAGTGTTTAGTAACTTGCGGTTTTATGTCCTGTTCATTTTCTATTCAAAAGGACCTAAAACACCGATTGCTGCTACCTCCATTGTGTATTTAAGCCCATGTCATCTGATACTGTAGGTATGGGATAGGTTTGGATAGGTTTTATTTTTGAATTTCCACTAGCTACATCAGTGACACAAAAACAACATATTTCACCTATAATGTAAAGCCATCTACATTCAAAAAAGTTGCAAACTCTTAAGTGAAATTTATTCAAAAACTAATTTCGAGAGGATCACGTGCTTATGATTGCTTGCAGCTGGCCACGCATTATTCAATTTATGATTCACCAATCAGATTCCTAAGCCACTAAAAATACCCTAAGTTCCAAATAACAGCCATCTTCAATTTGAAGAATCCCCCTGTTCCACCCCTACTCCTCCTCCTTGCCTAGATGGGTGGCACGGTGGCCCAGTGGTTAGCATTGTTGCCTCAAAGCAAGAACGCCACTGGTTCTAGTCCTTAACAAGCCAGCTAACATTTCTGCTAGGAGTTTGCACGTTCTCCCCGTGCTCATGTGGGTTTCCCCCGGGTTCCCCCGGTTTTCTCCCACCATCCAAAAACACGCAACTTAAGTTAATTGACTAATCCAAATCGGTACCATAGACATGCTCCTAGTGAGTACTTATCTCCTAAGAGCAATCACTATCTGTTCATTAGCTTCTACAGCAGGGGAGTTCTCGAGATCCACCTGAGCTCAAACTCCCCTCTCGCCTTGCAAAGGGGAGGGAGCCCCAGGTTTGAGGATCTTATGAGCTCAGGGCTCTCTCCCAGGACAGTATGCCAAACAAGCTTTATAATCGATCATCAGCTAAGTGTGAACTCTTGAAAATGTAGGTGCTGTTCACACCGGGAATAAAGATGCATTTTTGTTGATCCAAACACAAGTGGACAATGCTAAATCCAGGTGTAAAGGTGTAAAAGGTGTGGCTGAATTTGTTCAAACAACTGCTTAAAACATCACTCATAAACTAGGATGTGCTGTATAAAGTACTGCATGAAGTAGACTGTTCCCTTACCAGTGCTGATGATATGTTTTGGCAAAAATAAACATGTTTGGAGTTTTATTTCATTTTTGAATAAAATAAAGGCTACGGCTGCTTCATTCTCTTCAAACAGCAGCTCTTATCCAGCGCCAGTGAACTGCTGTTTTCTCTTGAGACACAGCTCTGTGAATGTTTTATTTCATGAGTAATGTCATTAATCTGCTGTTAACATTTTTATTCTATTCAAAATAACTTTCAAGAGTGTGATTTAAATATCAAAATCTCTTACGAAGTCAATTCCTTTGCCTGCTGATGCAAAGACAGACATCAAATTGAATCAAATTGAATGCTCTATAATATTTTTTAAATGAATTTAACAAAAACAAAAGCATAAGTACAGGTTAAAACAGTAAAACATTATAAAGTGTGTAGTAGGATCCAAAATAAAAGAAATCAATTATCTATAATTTCATTATCAATGCATAAAGTAGCCTTATCATATGGCATTTTTATTTGATCTGGTACTTTTGATATGATTTTTTGTGTATAGTATAAAAACTATACTTGCAAAGGAGACACATTTGAAGGCAAATGTGTATCCTCTGTCCAAAACGTATAGGTGTCTTAGTTATGACACCACATGCCTACTGCACATCAGTGTATTTGTTGCTCTTCTGAACTCCAGTACTGTCTTTGGAATGAATGTTGCACTGCAGTGATGGTGGACGAGTGGTCTAACCTGAGCTGTAGCTGTCCGTAGACGACTGAGAGATGGAGCGAGACAGGGAGCGACGGCCCGTCTTTGTAGGGAACTTGCTAAACTCCTGTTTGTCCTCCTGGTTGGCAAACTGAATCTGCTAGAGCAAAATGGAGGTGCAGAAAAAGAGAGGATGGGGAAAGAGCAAGAAAATGAATGTAGTTAAAGCATCCCAGTTGCATATTTTGTTTTGAAAGACTCCTACATTGATCAAAGTTCACAAAAAATCACTTTTCTCATAATAAAAAAAATTGCAGCATCACTTTTTTTTATTAAAATGGCTTTGTTCAAGGTCTCTCTAAACACCTGCTCTGCTCTGGTTGGTTGGATGACTGGTCTAATCTGTCTCTGCACCTGTAATCTCAGTAATAAGAACATCTTTTCTATTTTTTTATTTTATTTTGTTTTTGCATCTAGAAAACATCCAAACTCTTCCAGGCCTCACAGATGCAACAATGGTGTTTGAGAGCAGGTCATGGTGTTTGTGAGCAGCCTATCAGAGCTATAGACTGGCAATTAGTGTAGGAAATAAGACTGACGACATGTTTCAGGCAGTTCTGTTCCTGTTCTTTCTTTGAGAGAAAACAATTTCATTTCTTGCACAATTTGGTCTTTAAAGCTAGATCTTTTACAATCACTAACAAGTATAAAGCAAGTACATAGCAAGCATTACTGTGTAATCACACTGCATGAGCCTTAATAATGAACACAACATCAATATATTTCAGCAATATATATTTGACTGATTTCAAGTAAGTTAAAACTAATCAAACAAACGAAGGTATAGATTTGAAACATAACCACTGATCCTCAAATACGGTAAAAAGCTCTGAGGAACGGCACGGTTTAACCATGTTCTGTCTTAATATAGCCCAAAAGGAGACTATAAATAGCATCCGCTGTGTTGAAATATTGTACAATTACATAACAGATGTGGGGAATGAATCCCATCAAGGGATTTCAGTTCTGTTTCAGTCACTTTAATAATGCAGAACGTGAAATATTCATGGCATATGTGCTTGGAGTCGGATGATGAAGGCTGTGTTCTGCTGTTTTCAAAGCTGCTGTCTTGACTTGGAGAATGCAGACCAACCTGACTGTTATTATACCTTGAAGATGCTTTGCGACGATTGCAAAGCAAACGGTTGCTGAACTGTTATTCTCTGCAGTAAACTCTATGATTGAGCTTTCGAATCATTGCAATTTTCTTTCCTGTGTTGCATAATTTAGCCAAAAGCATTTAGCTCAGATTGCCATGTCATTGTGTGACTTCACAATCAGCGCTTTGTGTATGAAAGGACCAAGACTTCAAAGGCTGAACAACATCAAGTTTAATGATCAAGAACAAATTCATGAGATCTTCTGATATGACCTAAAAAATGTTCGGTGGCTAAAATGGCTTCCTAAAGAAATTGACTCGCATGCTGAAAAAAAGAGTTCTGTAAGTTATTTCAACCTCCTATTCAGTAAAAATTGTACTAATTTTCACAAACCACTGAGCCATAAGCAATATATTATGAAATACAATACCAATTAACAAAAATAGCTCATCCAAAAATGATCCTGGCAGTTTTCTGTGAATATATAAAGCTGCTTTGACACAATCTACATTGTAAAAGCGCTATAGAAATAAAGGTGAATTGAATTAGGAAAAGAGAATGTCATATGGGGCGACACGGTGGCGCAGTAGGTAGTGCTGTCGCCTCACAGCAAGAAGGTCGCTGGTTCGAGCCTCGGCTGGGTCAGTTGGCATTTCTGTGTGGAGTTTGCATGTTCTCCCCGTGTTCGCGTGGGTTTCCTCCGGGTGCTCCGGTTTCCCCAAGTCCAAAGATATGCGGTACAGGTGAATTGGGTAAGCTAAATTGTCTGTAGTGTATGTGTGTGAATGAGAATGTATGGATGCAGCTGGAAGGGTATCCGCTGTGTAAAATAAATGCTGGATAAGTTGGTGGTTCGTTCCGCTGTGGCGACCCCGGATTAATAAAGAGACTAAGCCGAAAAGAAAATGAATGAATGTCATATGTCTTTCTGTCTGGTCTCAATCGGCTTCCTAACTCCTGAGGTTGTTCATTGGTAGGTCATGTGCATGGATTCGGGCACCGGTAAGAACACTGATAAGCTTGGTTCACTATACAGTGAAACAATGATTGTGACATGAGGATGTCCTCATTGTACATCATCAAAACAACGGCAGAAATAATAATTAGTTTTTTTTCTTCACAAAGAACATACAATTATTTCACCAAGTTTATTACAGCTAAATAATTTGATTGTTTCAGTTACCAGCAACTTTTGAACCATTAGGCAATTGTAATGTTTGTTGGATTTTTTCTAATATATCTAGCTATGTTCATTCATCTCATCTGTCATTATGTTGAATGATTTGAGCTACGTGATTCATATTCCACGCTTCCAAACTTCTGTTATGGGTACATAGTGCATATTGATGTGCCATGATTTTCACTGTACATTCTGGGACTTTTCAGGGTGCAAAAGATTCAGTGCACTTAAAAATGGCACTTCAGTCTGTGCCAGTGGTGTAGTGGTTAGTGTGTCGACACATGCACTCTGGTGCTCATGGCGATCTAAGTTCAATTCTGCCTTGTGGTCCTATGTCGATCCTACCCCCTCTCTGCTTCCCATGCTTTCCTGTCAATTCTCTCTACTGTCCTATCCAATGAGGGTGAAAACCCTGAAAAAAAATAATTATTAAAAAAAGGCTCTTGAAATGGCTGACGCCCTGATCAGTGCACTATTGAACAAGGGTGTTGACTGACATGCCACTTGAGTCTGCAATATTATTTGGTTGATTTTACATAGCAATTTCAAAAATACAGAAAAAATTAGGAGTACACTCGCATATAGCATTAGCATATAGCCTAAAGCTAACACAAAGACTAAAAGTCAATTAGGTTTTGGGTCATTAAAATGATTAAGCAAGGTAATATAATCTGAAAGTAACGCAATCTGAAAATGTCACAGTGCAAAGAAGCTGACAGAAACCTTCTCACAAAGTACAAAAACAGCCATGAAGACAGAACAATCACCGTTTCCCATTAAACTGCATGTACATGTACATGTAGGTCTGATCATATGTCTGAAAAGGAAGGGAGGATGGGAAGGGCCGAGGCGTCTGGACTGGGATTCATGGCAGACTATTAGATTTACACAGTAATGCGCAGGTAAATCACAGAAGCTGAGCTCTGCTTCTGCCTGGGCTCCTTTTTTAGACCTGATTTATGTTTCTTTCATGCACAGATGTCTCTTCTAAAGACACGGATCTCCAGCAGCTCGGCTTCAAAGCATCCACAGACCCAGATTTACAGCCAAAAATAAATAAATATGAATATGACTGTGCTTCCAGAAACAGAGTTTATCATCACAGAATCAACTGGCTTGATTTGTAACCAGAAGTAATGCACATTTGGGGCTCAAACCCTCAAAATTGCCAAAATTGCAATTGATGAATCACTGCAACATCTCATATAATTATTCACTTCAGAATAATTATGGGTACCGATAACTCTTTTTTAACTGACTGATAACAAAGAGTCAGCTTTAAGCCGCGGTCACACCAGAGTTTGAGTATGCGAAATTCTGTCGGACTGCACTGCAAAAAGGGGCGGGATAAAAGAAGATGATGCAATTTGATTGTTTCATATTTAAATTTTCTGTGCAGAAGGGTCAAGTTTTGATGATCTATTGGTCTCACTCATTTATGTGAAGTGAAATCGCAGGTCAGAGTTCACCAAATTTGAGCTTTGGAATGCAGCGACTTGCGCATCTTTTGGCATGAGCATGTTTTTCTGGTCTGTCTGCATATGAATTGAAGTCAATGGGGTAAAAAGTGCAGTGTGACTGCAGCTTTATTCACCTCACAGTCAAAGACTATAAAATACACAATAGATTTCACAGTTTTGAATGGGGAAAAATGCAATGGTGAATATGCATGCTCTAGGAAAAAAGCCCTATACCTTCTAGTAAAGGTGCCAATCATTGATTGCTATGGACTGACGATTCTCTGGAGGAGAAGCTCATTCCAGACGTGTGTTTTTTGCAGCTTATTATTATAAACCTTCTCGGGCCAACAAATGTCTCAGTGAATACTTTCCTCAAAGACATGTGAAATATATCTACAGTCCATAAAGCTTTAAATCTTTACTTTTAAGTAAACCCAAATACACTTACAAACTAGTTGTATGTGTATGAAATGAACACAAGGTACAGTCTTTTCTGTCTGACCTCATTATTTTAAATGAGTTCACACCTGATGGCAATTATTTAATTCAATTCAATTCAATTCATCTTTACTTCTATAGTGCTTTTACGTTGTGGATTGTGTAAAGCAGCTAAACATTGAAGTTCTTGTCAACTGAAATTGAAATTGCATCAGTACCGTTTTCAGAGTTAAAGTTTCATTTGTTAAAGTCCTCCAGAAACAGAAATAAAGGAGGTGTTGTAAATTATTATTTTTTTTCGTCAGACTCAAAATTTGACAAATGTCCCCATTCAAATATGGAGGAGCTGCACGCTCAGGCATTCCAAAGATGGCTGCTGAGTGAAATGACTTGCATTAAAGAGACTTTGTCACAAAGACGAAAAACAAAACATCAATAAACAAATATTTTAGCAGACCATTAAAAACCTAAAAAACCCGCAGCATTTGGAACAGTATAATACAAAAATAGTTTTTAGTCTTGATCTAGTCACATTGGATTGGTCCAACTGTCAGTTAGCGATCAAAGGGATGCAAAAATAAGTGGGCAGGAGGCTTCAGGCTAAAGTAACCTTCAATCTGTGACCTTAACCAGTGACATCTGTCTGATCATGTGTTTGTGTGCAATTTTAATCAGTCAAATAATCTGACCGTCTAATATATTTACTGTCCAAGCGCAGAGACAGATAGAGATGGCAGAACCTCAGTCTGTGTATTATGTGCAAACATAAGATTTTGTTTAATACATCAGATGAGAGTCAGTCTACCGCATTCCTCGCAAAAGGGTTCATTTCAATAGATTTTTCCAAGCTAAAAAAACAGCAGATCCCCTCACCCTTACAAAACACAGCTGCCATCACAATTCCTACTGTGAACCACAGCCAATATGGAGACGCAAAGTTGTTATTCATTGAAACGATACTAAATGGCTCAAAGAACTTAAGGCAATATATTTTGGAATTAATATTTAATGAATAAATATCTAGTCAACTTTTTTTTTACTTAATCGGAATGGTAGATTACTTGTTAACTCAATAAATGTGTAATAAATGTTGATTTTTTTAAATAAATGTAAACAGCTTAGCAATGATCAAATATAATTAGACTATACTTTATAGTGCCATGAATTCAATGTTTTATTATTTTTTTATTATGTTGTTCAGAATCTAGTTAGCAGGTCATAAAAAGATTATAACTATTGCATGAATATAATTCAATACCGCAAAATCCTGATTCTGTTTTTGAAAGTGTTCAATAAAAAATAAATCTTTTTTTTTGTTTAAAAACAACTTCTATTTTGATTATTTTTTAATGCAGTTGAATTTTCAGCATCATTGCTCAATTCTTCAGTGTCTCACGATCCAACAGAAATCATCCTAATTTACAAATCTTCTGCTTAACCATATTTGAGGAAAAAATATAAAAATAAAGACAACAATGTACTTTTCTATTAAGCTCCTTTCAGTCCATGTTTTCCATACACTCTTCCAAACACGTAACATGACTTCAGAACTCAGTTTGATATGCAACGACCCAATACACCGATTTCTCTTTACTCAAAACATTCACCAACCGACTTTACAACGCCACAAAATGCTCAGTTTCCCCAGTCGAGTTGCTTTAAGACTAGCATAAATAGGTTTATTAGTTATCTGTGATCTAACAGACAGCACATAAATCCTGAGTTTAGGTGTGTTTGGACACAAAACTGCATGACATGCCATTGAAGTTGACAAAACACGCAGCTGGCGATTCAAGGAAATTGAAGTGATAATAAAAATGCCATTGAGAGATGATATTGTGACCCCCAGGCAGAGCTTTGAACTCAACCTGCTTGAAATAAGCAGACAGTTCTGATCAGAGAATAGCAGAGTTATACATTTGCAGGTGAAAGACTATGAGACGGAAATCGATAGAAAGCTATGAACCACGATGAAGCCTCATGATCGTTAATGTCACTTTGGGCTCATTTCACTGATTACACTGTCAGTTAAATGATTAAAATCGTACCATATTCTTTTTTTAACACGCTGTAATTATCCGGAAAGCAGTGGATTATGTTAAATCTGACTTGAACTGTCTGTGCCAGTGTTACATGAGAGTATTATGTCAAAAGATGCAGTTTAACAGCAGTCAGACTGAGGACTTCACCTTCATATCATGAGTAATATCTGCTCAGGTCTATTTCAGTCTGACAGTCCCTGGAAAAACTAGAACTAGAAGTCTCAAATCTTCCTTCTCTGAGAAGAACTGAGTAATTAAGAAATATGCAACATTTCCTATAAACCTTCTCAGGTTTCTGACAATTTGACTGTGAGGATCTATAGCATAAAGTCTCCACATGTTTTATAAAGAGGGAAAAGGCAGAGGTGAGTCCTGCATAATAATGACCTCAACAAGGCCTGATTTAAATCAGATTTGAGGTGTAATGTCTTATAAAACAATAGACAATCACAGACAAGTGCCATTTACAAGGTTTATTGAGGAAGATATTAATAGAGTATTATATATTATCATGTATAAAGATGATATTTCTAAATATGTGATAACCTGATATGATACTACATTAGCCTGATTATGCACATAAACATTTTTTTAAGCTTAACATAAAATAATTTAATAAAATATATATTTTTTTATTTTCAATATTTTTTTCATATGATTATTTTTTAAATTTGTTTAATTTCAATAGTAGAAAAAAAATCTGTGCTTTTTTTATTTAGCAATGTTTAACATTTTTAGTAATGTTGTGAAGAACTTTCATATTAATTTAGTTATATAATATAATAACATATTATGCAATATAATTTATAAAGGATATAGTTATAGATAACTTTATATTTTCAGCATTTTTATTAACATTGACCTTTATAATTAGACCATTATAATTAAAATAAATAAATATATAGTCAACTTAAGCAGAATATAATAAAAAAATTATAAATGTATAAAACATTTATAAATATTATATATTTTGTCATATTTAAATAATATTATTTATGTCATAATTAAAAAAATACATATATTTTCAATGTTATATTTTAAGCATGAACCTGAACACACACTTAAAATCTCTCATACATCTTACAATGTACACAGTTTGTAAAATATACCTAATTTGAAGTATTTTACAAACTTTTCATTAATATATTGATTTTTTTCCCCCCACAAATCTATACTATATTATTGCTCAGTGTATATAAAGCCCATTTCCATCTAAAACCCCAGTCTGTGACTCTTCCTGCTGTGTCGTGCTCTATGATGGAGTAGTTAGCATAACGTGTCACTTACCCTGGGAAAGTCATAGCCATGGTTCATGTTCCCTGTGTGTGTATGTCTGGCCTGAGCTCTTGCCTGTGTATTATTACAAACTGCTGTTTGACTACTGTACTTTTACAGGGGGAGGTTTCAGCGTCTTACAGCGGACATGAGGCTGTGGGGAGGTGACAAGGGAACCAATAAATCAAGCACTCGCAAACCCAGCCTGCCTACTTTCTGCTCTCCTTCTGTAATCCGCCATTCCCTTAAAGCCAACGTTTGTGTTCAGGAATACCAAAGGAAGGGTGTATTTGTTGCCCTGGAGTGTTTTAATCCGACTGGTTCTCCCAGTGCCATCGGAAATAGACTCTCTCCTGCCGAGTTTATGCGGGCGGCTCATAAAACAGGAATCTGGCGGGAATTAAAGCATGTTTCAGCAAACCCCTAAAGCATCCACTGCAGGTCGCGCCGGTCAACTCTATTCCGAGATCTGACTAAAAATAGCTGAAAAAGAAATCCATTGCAGTTTATCGACTGTTCCGCTTTACAGCTCAAAATGATCCATAGTAGTGGAAACAGACAGGCAGGACAAGGCCAGCAGACGCTTGAGCCGTTTGCCGTGACTCTGCCAATACCTGCTGAAGTCCTAATGTTACCAGCCTGGCGCTCGGCCACAGTCGCTAATCCCAGGCTGAGGTCATGCAGTGTACACTCCGCATGATTGTCAACAAAAACAAAGAGCTCAGATGCAGTGCTTGGGCTTTTGATTTAGTGCTTAAAAAAGCAGGGTTGTCACTTGATTGTGAAGTGTAAGTGAATTATTAATGAAATGACTATGTAGTTGCAGATTGTTAGTCCATAAATGAAAGAGATTGCATAATAGTGGTTGATTTAAATATGTTATAACAGTGGGTTTGCAAGTATAGGGGTCAATCGATATAGGGGTTTTATTTCACTTTCACTGAACAAAAGGCCATCAATGGCCACATCAATGTAATTGACTTTTATATGTACATAAACATAAACACAAACATGTTATATATACAGTACATTATGTGCAATAAATACACTGTAAAAATGCTGGGTTCCACACAATTCATTCATGTTGTTCCAACACAAATAGATTATGTTAACGTAATCGTTACTAATTTAAGTTGATTATACATTAAACAATTTAGTTGTTCATAAAAAACATAAGAATTGTGTTGTTTCAATTCATCTTAAACACGTAGTTTGAACAAGTAGCAAAAGTCTTTTTTTGGGAGGATGTAAAACAATTACCTTCACAGTAATTTTTTTGATCAACATATATTTCTTAATGTTATAAACAATGGAAAAGGTCATGCTGTTTTAATTTTCTTTGAAGAATGATTTCATAAAATTTTAAATAAGAATGCTTATCTGAAACTATTTTTTATCATTTCATGGTAAATAAAATAATTATAATATTACCTAAATACATTATCACCCTATAATACATGTAAGCAACTTATTGCTGGAATATATATACACACACAACCTGACAAAAGTCTTGTCACGTATCCAAGTTTTAGGTACAACAAATAATAACTTGAATTCTAGTTGATGATCCAGAAGTGGCTTATATTAATGGCAAAGGCCTCTAGATTACGCTTATTTTACCAAAATAAAATATGATCATGCCTTGATTTTTAATTAGTTAATTAGGGCAGTAAGGTCTGACTTTGCTTAGACAAAAGTATTGTCACTTAACAGAAATAATGTACAATATAGATAGAATATAAAATCATGGTAAAGTGGAGAAATAAAATAATATAGTGTATGACCCCCATGAGCTTTCATACATAGCTTCAACGACTCAAATAACTTATTAATAAAGTCATCTGGAATGGCAAAGAAATCATTCTTGCAGGACTCCCAGAGTCCATCAAGATTCAGTGACTCCTCCTTCATCTTACCCCAGACACTGTCAATAATGTTCATGTCTGCTGACTGGGCTCGCTAATTCTGGAGCACCTTGACCAGATATGGAGGTTGAAGTATGAGAAGGAATGCCATCCCGCTGAATTTTCCCTCTCCTGTGTTTTGTAATGAGCAGCACAAATGTCTTGATACCTCAGACTGTTGATGTTGCCATCCACTCTGCAGATCTCTTGCATGCCCCCATACTGTAACCCCAAACCATGACATTTCCTTCCTCAAATTGATTTCAGTGAGAATCTTGGGTCCATGCGGGTTCCAATATGCCTTCTGCAGTATTTGTGAAGATTGGGATGCAGTTCAACAGATGATTCATTACTTTTCCAAATGATCAACTAGAAGTCAAGTTATTATTTGTTGCTCTTACAACTGGGATTGACAACAAGGCTTTTGTCAGGTAGTGTATTTAAATAAATAAATATATATAGAGAGTACAATACATTGTTGGAGAAACTAGCAAGTTACAACTGTTTTCCAAACTGTAGATGCATTGTTTGTAGCAAATTAGTGCAAATTAGGGGTGCATGGTTCACAAAACTCACGACTCAGTTTGATACACAGTGGTGTTACAGTTGATACACTTTTGATACTGCAAAAAGAATATTAATTAAAGAAATTAATTTTTGCAAAGATTTTATTTACTAAAACCAAGATCAAAACGTATGATTTTTCCTTTACTATCTTCTTTACTTTGGACAATGATGGAGCAATACTTGACCCATCATCTGGGGTCTCTTCACAGGAGAATATAAAACAAAAATGGCTCCTTATAAGAAACGTAATAACATAGTTAAAAACAAAATACAAAAAAAATGTATAGGGCAAAGTCACAAGTGTGTTTTTAGTCTCCACATTTTTGTGGACAGCATAAATCTGCTTTACTTGAATCATGTAATGAGGCTCAGTTAATGTAAACAGTGAATAATTCCTGACCCTGCCTGGAACCTGTCTTTCTCCCTACTTGGGTACTCACTAAGTGAACATAATTTTTTAATTGTTTTCAATGAAACGATTTTTAGAACATCAGCACTGTGACGAGATGCTGAGCATCTTTTTTACGTGAAGCACTCAGTGCTTCACATTTTTAAAATGTGCCAATAGTTGGAGAAAGGGTTAAACAAAGTGTTGCAAAAGTGCTCTCAGGCACTAAGAGTTTTTGTGCAAAAAAGCTTTGTTGGCCACGTGCCCTAAGCAAGGTCTTATATTCTGATCATTGAATCAATGGCATTAGCAATATAGCAACGAGCTCATCCATCATATGTCATGACTGATGTAGTGTGTTTTTCTTTGAGGGTGGGAGGGGTAGACCACACATTGCCTTTTACTGTCTGCCTTGTTGAGCACAGTGGCACTGAGAACATTATATTTCACTCACTTTTTTACACACTCTTGATTTCCCAAATAACATCGGTGAATCATTCAGTTTGTAATATGCACCAAACTGAAAGCCTCATCAGTACACCCCTAGTGCAAACTGTTGTCAGTTATCTCACTGGAGCAATACTACAAATCACAAGCAATGTTCCTGCTTTGCTGTTTTGCTCTCAGTATTTTGCTTTATTTTATACCTTTAGGTCATTCTGGAGTTCCACCATGGTACTAGAATATGTACCCAGATGCGCACTCTTCAAAACAGCCCTATAAATCTCATAACAAATGGTTTTTAAGATGTATGATTTTTATTGCTTTTATTAGGTCATGACTGTCAGATGTTTGTGAAGTAAATCTGCATTAAGAAGACAAGGTGTTAAACCAAATGCAGGAAATGCTTGAAATATTTACATATTTTTGTATTACTGTCTAAACTAGGTTTAATTTAAAAACTAAACATAATGTCAGTGCAAAAGCCACAGTCACAGCACAACAGCGCTCTGGGCGTCCCGAGTTCAAATCTTAACTTGCGGACCTTTTCTGATCCTGTCCCCCTTTCTCTCCCACTTCACAACCTTTAATTCTATTGTCTTGTTAAATAAAGGCAAAAATGCCAAAAAAAAGATGGTCAAAATCATACAAATTAGCACATTCTAGAATGCTTGCATACCAAATTTTGCCCTCTGTGACGTCTGTTCTTTATTGTATCTTTATACAGTATTTGTGATACACATTCTGTAATATTTGTATGTTTTTCCTTGTGTAATAAATCACACAGAATTAAGAAACCTAAGGTCATTTATATCATACTATGACGATGTAATACTCAACTCACAGTTTCAAAGTCTAACAATGACCAGCCAGTGACAGAGTTTTACCATTAACAAAGCTCATTTACTAAACTGCTGATGAAGCTGAATTAGTTCTAAACCCAGTATTTTAACCCTCAACTCATGTTGATGAAACTAAATTGCCTTAACAGGATTTGGCTGAGAATATGAAACATCTTAAACTCTGTTTAAAGACATTTCAGCATCCGGCTCAGCCAAGTCAAAAGTAATCATCTTCTTGAGTAAATGAAATAATTGAGCTCTGAAGTGCCGATGGTCTATGGTGAATAAATTGAACGCGATCTAAGCTCTCTCAGATGACTGCTCGGTGTAAAGAGACCCGAATGTCAGCTCAAGCACTGAAGCAACACCATGGCTTTAAACCCACAATGCATCTATTCAGCAGAACTAGACATCCAAACCCATAACTTCCCTGATAATTGGCTGAAATTTTATCTAATCTTTAAAACTATGTGTATCAAGTGAAACAAGCGAAGAATCAGTAAGGAAGTAAAAAGAGTCATTTCATTCAATTTAAAGTTACAGAGCATTAAGAGAGTTCTAGATGCATTGAAATAGATACCTAAGCTCTGCATATTTGTTAATCGATAAAACAGGCTGAATGTACACAATGAGAAAAACCCAAGGTCACTGCAGGGCTCTTATAGCAGGTAGGGGTTGATCAAGGCCCCATGCCAAGATTTGGCCGGAGAAACCAGAGAAAATGTTCCTAAACAGGTGTCATATTTCTCCAGTCCGAGCAATTTTCTCTCACAATGTTATCAGAGCCTCCTGCTCAGCGAGGGAAAGGGCTAGCAGAGGTACAGAGAGAGAAATTTTCTCACACCCTTTTCAAACTGAGGGGAAAAGAGGATACGGTTTCAGAAAAAAAATAATTGTGATGACCAGTGGAAAGCAGTGCCAGTACAGACACAAAAGAGGGAATATGCAAGATCAGAGGGGAGGACAGATGAATGTATCCGATTTTCAAACCTTTGAGCTTTTCTCAAAAGAGTCGTTGGCTGTTATGAGGTAATTTGTGTGTTAAAAGACAAGCACATAATGTTTCTAAGAAATCAACTGTTCTGTTGTATTTGTTCTTTTGTAACTGTATTCATCCAGTATTATGAAAAACCCTCAAGAACTCAAAGAAAGAGATCTGCTGGAGTCAAGAGTCCAGGTAGTACAACTTTTTTACGATTACGAGAGTGTTTTACAAGAAAACATTATTTAGGTAGTTCTATTTAAAAATCATTTGTGAAATTCAGCCAAATTCTACATAAAAAAGTGTTATATAAACTCAATAATGATGATTGCTGTTTGTTCAAACTACGTGAAACAACACAATTCTTGGGTTTTTTTTTGCGACAACTTAACTGTTTTATGTTCAATCCACTTACATTTATAAAAATAAATAAGCTAACATAATTCTTTCCTGTTGTCCCCACAAATCGATTGTGTGGAATACACATTCTTTACAGTGTATTCAGATTACTCTTCTGAAGACTTCACTAATTGTTAATAAAATGATTCATCCTCTCTCTTGATTTCATTGGAATGGTACCAAACTCACTTAGTACTTGTCATATGACACAAAGAATAATGGGTAAAAAAGGTGAGAGATATCATCAGCCTATCATCAATTTGTAACAAAGTTTGTTTAGACTTATGGCTTTGATTATCATTACTTATGATCATCTAATAAATCTCTCACTGTTTAAAATGAGCCCAAATCAATAAACTGAAATGCTACTTTCAGTTAGATGATCAGAAAGCTGTTAACATGTCATAAACGGATTATAACGATTGTATTAGTATAATTTAGTACCAGAGTCAAAAAAAGTAAACGTTTACCTATCATTTAAATAAAAATTGTCATTTTTGACTGCCATTTAAACAGCACCTTAAGAGTTAGCACACATTTTTTTAGAAGACTACAGAACTTATGCATTTTTTATTCACACGAATAGTACCAGGTTATAACTGTACATGCACACTGCATACATTTTTTGATTGAATTTTTTTACTAAAGAGTTCTGCAAACGTCAGCAGTGAATTTGATTTGGCGCTGAGTGTAATGCAGCTGAAGAGAAGCAGCAGAACAGCCCTTGGCTCTGTTGTATAACCAGCTGACAACTCGATGAGCGAGTGGGCATAGTGTGTGCCTCCTTTACCACCCACTCACACACACACACACACACACACACACACACAAACACTCACACACACTCCAGAGGGCCACCCTAAAAACATTTACACAATCTTACAAAGATCATATTTCATTTACACTGTAAATGATCTATCTATCTATCTATCTATCTATCTATCTATCTATCTATCTATCTATCTATCTATCTATCTATCTATCTATCT
>CAIGQQ010026963.1:4632144-4691366 GCA_903798035.1 Danio albolineatus
ATCCTGGGAGAGCGATATATATATATATATATATATATATATAATGTAAATAATGTAAATAATGTAAAATTAGTTCATGTTAAAAAGAAACATTTATATATAGATAAATATAAAATGCAATAACAATTATATAAATAGGACTTCTTAAACCCTAGGCCCCTGGTTAGGAGCACTACTTTAAAATATCTTATTTCAATCAGAGCTAAGTAGATTAAACTGTTTGAATTAGGATCATTTTCAGCCTTCTTGTTCTCACACAGATTACAATAATAAAGACAAGTTCTCAAAACAAGATCTGTTGCAATGTTTTCAGCACACTTTTTTATCAAAATACAAGTTAGATGACTTCAATGTCAAACATTAACAACTCAAAAGTGTTTGCATTTTCAAGTAGAAACTATAAATGAGCCAGAAACACTCACTCAAATTACAAATGATAATTTTATCAAAACACTAATTGAAAATTAGTCCATGTTAGAAAGAAACATATACTGTACAGAAGCTTGGGAAGCAAGTAGACCCCATGTTCCCAGTGTTTCCTTGGAGACTAGGGCTGATTTCTGAAAAATGTTGCCCTTTTGCCTTAATTGTTTCCCCGGTGCTCACACACACCAAACATGTAAAAATTCACTGAACAACACAACAATGAATATTTACAGAAAACACCCACATTATTTCCAAGTAACGTCTCACTTATGAGTTCGTAGACCTGACAAGAACTCCCAAAACAGTGGATAAATCCAACAGACCGCCTTGGTCTTTATGCAATACATTGGCAAAATGTGTCCTACTACCACCGTTGTGAAACATCACAGTAAATGAGTTATTATTACTAACAATGTATTCGACGTCTCTCTGAGGGTCAGTTTATGCTTTTGCAATTTAATTGCTTTTTAAAACGAGAGCTGAATTCATTACGCTGTACATTAACAGTAATGGCCCCTTCTATGTGCGTCCTCTGGAGGAATATCAGACAACTGAGAAGAAACAAAAACAAATGAGCTCCTCCTTCCACTGGAAGACACGAGAAACAGGCCAGGATGAATTACTGTTTGTCTGTAAGCGTTGTGTTCGAGTCACTAAAAAACTCAGTAGCGGTTTTAATGCTATGAGACCCGGATCATCTGGGCCACGGTCTCATCTCCTGTCTGGTTCTGGTCCTGTTGCTCCTGCAGGAAAAAGTAAAGAGGAAAAGGGTCAATCATTACCCTCAGCGCTGATTGCAGACATGCTTCACTCAGCACCTTCCACGCACACGAGAGTTGAGGCATCATAAAGAAAAACACTGAATAACCAAGAAAAACAGACAAAGGTTTATGTTTACCAAGCTGTCACATCGGGGATTTCAGGGAAATGGCAGCTATTTGGATTTGTGTTCTTTAGAAATGTTTAATGTTAGTCTTATTGTTTTCGTCAGTCAAGTCTCTGGAAATATATTTTCAACCCAAAACATTTAAGTGGAAACAGAAGCAACTGAAGATGCATCGTGATACAAGATACATGATTAAAATAGAGATTATAAAAGAGATCATAGACAATATTATAACATTGTTCAAAATTTGATGTCATTTGTTCAAAATTTGATGTCAAAATTTGATTTTTAATGTTTGAAATAGTCAGCTCGTCTGACTTTTGGAATATAATATGTATATTATATATATATTCCCATATGACTTGGTGCTATCCTGCATAGGGATATTCCTAAGCCCTCCTTCCCCAGCACCACTTGTCTAGACCTGCAACAGTGGCTCTCTGGTTCTTCGCTAAAGTTCCTTGCTAAAGCATGTATCATTTTCTCAGTAGTGTGCAGGTCTTGTCAATAGCCGTCATCACTCCTGTAGCAGTAGCAGCAGCACAACTGCATACTGTAAAAACCTTCTTAGTGCCTTAAATGTTTTATTTATTCATTTTCGTTTCGGTTTAGTCCCTTTATTAATTAGCGGTCGCCACAGCGGAATGAACCGCCAACTTATCCAGCATGTGTTTTATGCAAAGGACGCCCTTCTAGCCACAACCCAGCCCTGGGAAACATCTATACACTCTTGCATTCACACACACTCATACACTACTGCCAGTTTAGTTTATTCAATTCCCCTATAGCGCATGTCTTTGGACTGTGGGGGAAATCGGAGCACCCGGAGAAAACCCACGCAAACCAGGGAGAGCATGCAAACTCCACACAGGAATGTCAACTGATTCAGCTGGGGCTCGAACCAGCGACCTTCTTGCTATGAGGCGACATCGCTGCGACACCGTGTTGCCTCTCTTAAATGTTTTAGTTGAATCAAATTAGATTTTCTAGTCATCTCAACATCAATTAAACTAAAAATATATAGTTAAACTTTGTATAACTTCAAAAACTTTACTGAAACCTGATTAATTTATTAAAATAAGTTAAAGCAAATTAAAAAGGGGGCAGCACTGTCACCTCACAGCAAGAAGGTTGCTGGTTCAAGGTTAGACTGGGCCAGTTGGCATTTCTGTGTAGTGTGAATGTTCTCCCTGTGTTCGTGTGGGTTTCCTCTGGGTGCTCCGGTTTCCCCTACCGTCCAAAGACATGCAGTACAGGTAAATTGGATAAACTTAAATTGGCCATAGTGTACGAGTGTGAATGAGTGTATGTGGATGTTTCCCAGTACTGGGTTGCAGCTGGAAAGGCATCCGCTACATAAAACATATGCCGGAACAGTTGGTGGTTCATTCCGCTATAGCTTAGCCTCTTATTTATCAGGGATCACCAAAGCAAAATGAATGAATGAATAAACAAAATTTGTTGTTTACTGTTTACCGTTTGACTATCCCAAAAAACCCTTGCAATCAGATGTTAAAATCTTATGTGCAGCATATATGAAATACATGAAATGGTTTTGGAAAAAGTGATCACTTTTTTAATCGACATGAAAGGGTTCAAAACCACATTTTGAGCGTGTTATGTGTGATTTTGATGTGAAGCTCGTGTGGTGTTTTTTCTGTAAATTAAATAAAATTTGTAAGAATGTTAAAGTCTTTATTGGCACTTCTGATCAGTCAAATATTTTTAATAGCACAATAAAAGTGCTATTTATCTTTTTTTTAGAAATCTCAGACACCAAACATGATAGTGGCTTTAGGTAGTAAATAGCTTTTTCCCCCCAGGAATCCTGTCAGAATGTTTATTCGGTATAAAAATCACAACATGTGACAAAAGCATGAACAGTGCTGACACTGTATGAAAACCAAGAAAAAGCACAGCAGAGGAACCCATCCACACAACAGAACACAACAGAAAAGGTTCGACTAAAATTATAAAAAATATATACATTCAAACAAACCACACTTCTTTTACAAACAAAAATAATAATAAAAACTCATATTTCAGATAGTGATTTCATGATTGAAAGTTTCATGCTTTCTTTAACCTCCATGCTGTTTAATAATGATAATGTTTAGATCCGACAGAGTCACATGATAAAGCCAGTCACATGGCATTAGCAATCGTTCATCCTGAAGAGCTGTGTGCCAATAATATCAGTGTTTTCATCAGGACTGTGATGAGATGATCTTTTTTCTCTTTAAATATGGAAAAAGCAGATTATGCAGATCATGCAGTCTGTTCACACGCACGCTTAACTAGCAATGAGAAATGATGGGACAGACTCAAGCAGCCAACGAGCACAGGGAGAGAAGCAGGAAGTGATGCGTGCAAAAGCAGCCAAGAACAGCATGTCAAACCAGAGGAGGGGTGAGAACGATCTGCTAAGGAGTTCAATGAGTGTCTTATGCGAGGGACGGTGTGTGTTCGGGCAGCCAATGTGCGTTTGCCAATTCGGTGGCATTGTGGAGGTCTTCCTGCTTGACACGGGCCTGCGCTCTCACCTGCATCGCCAAGGCCATTTCTTCCTTTTCTTTCGGGGAGAAGAACCGGCCCCCGTCGCCGCGCTTCCTCTGCATGGCATGTTTGTGTCGTGACTCGTGAAGGTATTTCTGCAGGACGGAGGGTGGGGTCAGTCCAGATAATTTATTTCAAGATGCGCATATGACAGCATTCATGTAAGACTCACCTTTCGCTCTTTAGGGATTTTTCCCTCTGCCTCGAGTTTTGCCCGAGCTTGGCGCCTCTTTAAGATGCGATGATACTGCTTGGCGTTAACATACAACGGCTCCTCTTCAAGCATTTCGGCACCTGGCAGAGGGATTCGCTGGATGGCTGGCACTGCACTGCTGCCTGGTACCATCTAAGACGTAGGGGTAAGAAAGGTACACATCGAATTAATACAGTAAAAATATGACTTAAAATGTGACTCAAATAGTGGCCCTGTCCACACGGGTATTTTCTACGCAGTTTCACTGTTTGTTCACATGAAAATGGAGTATGATGTGACTGAAACGTTCCTTTTTCTGATTTTCCTGGCGTGTACAGTGTGTTTATGTGGACACTCCAACAGGAGTTTTCGCCTTATGACGTCAGCGTGCTCGCTGTTTTCTCCTTTCTGATTGGCCAACATGGCTGGGTTAATACCAAGCGCATAAAGTCACGCTAGAGTTTGAGGATGTTAAATAGTGGGATTAAACGAGATGATTAGACTAGATTAAAAAAGCGAGCGATTGCTCCCTATTTGAAATTTCTGTACAGAAAGGTCATGTTTTGATCTTCGAGTGGTCTCACAGAATGAGGTGATGCAATTTTGCAGGTCAGAGTTTACCAAGCTTGAACTCTGCAATGTAGCGACATGCAAAACCTTTCACATGAAAAATCTGAATGATCTCTGCAAACACGTTGCGTATTCCACATTGTTCGACCGCGGGACAGTAATCCGCCTCTGTTCTCATGTTTGCATCGACTCTGAATTCCCTGTTTAGTATGAATCCAGCATAAGTGTCATTACCTTCGTCTGTTGGTTCCGCGAGCCCATAAAACGCATCATAGTGCATTTTTGCATTTTCATGTGGACAGAGGTTTTTTAAAAACGAAAACATTTATAAAAATACCCGTGTACATGTGGACATGGCCTGTATTTGCAAATTGAGTCAACTAATTAAATCTGATTAATTATCAACCCGTGATCGGTCAGGTGACAGTTAAAGTAATGTGGACTGAAATGTGATGACACAAGTGTGTGAGAAGGACACCCACAGAACAGCCGAGTGGATCATTAGTGGATGAGACGATGGGCAGATTTCAGCCTTACACTTGAATCAGCGCTAAAGATTAACACACAGAGGACGGAGGTCGCCACTTTCCACACGCTTCTGAGTAAATTCTCAAATTCCAGGAAGATTCTTGACATTCTGTTGTTGCTGTTTTTTTTTTTCACTGAATGCTATGATACTAAATAAATAGTTGACTTAAAATACTTAAGCGTACACTTATAGCCATTATTTACACCCTCGTGTTTTTGAAACGAGACTTGTTCTTTCATGGAAAACAAAATGAAAAATTGTCATTTTACATCAGACACCTGCATTATGTTTTTGTTTTGAAGTCAATGTGACACGATGCAAAGCTGATGGGATAGGTTATTTAAAAAAATGAAAATTCTCATCATTTACTCACCCTTGTTTCAAAACCTAACAATTTTCTTTCCTCTGTTAAACACAAAAGGTATTTTGAAGAAAGCTGGAAATGGGTAGCCACTGACTTCCATAGTATTTCTTTTACAGGTTTTTAGCTTCCTTCAAAATATCGTCTTTGGTGCTCAACAAAAGACAGAAAACTATTGGAGGGTGAGTAAATTTTCATTTTTGTGTGAACTATCCCTTTTAATGTAGTTAAAAATAACCACACAACGTAAACTCAATTTAACCTTGAAGAGTGAAAAACTAGGTCTGACTGTTAAACTAATTGTAAAGGAACTTTATTGATGCTGATAACGCATCAGGTGGCATTTCACAGGATTTTAAATGCCCTTAAACTTAAACTCAACTAATTGTCATTTTATTTGCACATATTTTTCACCTAACTGTATCTCTTTTTAAAGCTGCTGGCCAGTAACCTGAAAGTACAGATCAAATGACATATCAAAATACCAAATTACATTTAACCAGAAGTTTACAATCTTTATGCGGAAGTTCTAAAAAACTGTACTACAGTCATAAATACTTAAATGTCACTATTTATATGAAACGTTTTTGTCACTTTGAGACTAGACACTCCAATAAATAAATGATACTAATATACCTCTAACAAAAAAGAATGAAAATCATCAAAATATTGTCTTTTTATTTTCAGAAGGCTGGATCTGCATGTAAAAATGGCGAGTCCATGGCTGATTTTTAGGTGATTTTAGATTTATCAGCATGCACCCACACCCCCGTGATGACCAATTAAGGGGACGGTTTAAGACTGTTAGATACCTCATCAGGAGGTCTTACCATGACCATTCCCCCAGCGTTCACCATGTTTCCAGATACAGGCAGGGTAACGGTGACTGTGCCTGGCCCGCTGTTGGTTGTGGAGGTGTTAGCGGCTGCTGCTGCCTGGACAATCTGAGTGCCCGCCAGGGTGCCTGCCGGGATGGTGATCACGCCTGCGGAGGTGACAGGACTATTAGATAACCTGAATAAATATGAGTGAAACCAGTCAAATGGTATATTACTGTTCATTCAGGCCTTGTTGATTGTAGCTTACTTCAGTATATTAACGGTAAAGCAGGTGTAGGTGTGTATTTAAATACCCTGCTGCAGAACTGTGCCATCAGCGTTCACAGGCTGGTATACAATAGTCTGTCCTTCCGCTGTTTGAGCAACCTGCTGTCCCTGTACTGTGATCTGCTGCCCCTGCAAAACACATCGTACATTCTTATTGATCTATTAAATCATTTATTTATGCTTCATGATCTAGCAACACCATGCCAGCATCAATACTATCTTCATAGCAATCTCAGAATTAATGACAAAACCAAAAAAAAATTAACAAAAACGTATAAAAGCTTAACAATCACAATGTTCTTAAATAAATTTGTTAAACACAGCCCTGAATAAAATTATTGATTATTTTACATTTATAGTAGAACATATCTTAAACAAAGTAATACATAATATATAAGAATTTGGGGTATACCAGTTAAACCAATTCTTTATAACAGTTGATCAGTGGCAAAGTGCAAACTGTGTAGCAAAACACCAAAACGGCACATATGATAAAACAATAAAATCACAATTTTAAAAAAAATAATTAACCGTCCGTAAAAAGATTAAAAACAAATATAGCAGAAACGAGAGTTTATCAGCGACCTGGTTCTGTCCGGCGGTGATGGCAGTCTGTGGCTGCTGGATGATGATCTGTTGAGCTTGACCCTGCTGACCCTGCAGCTGCAGCGTCTGGCCTCCTTGCAGCTGAATCTGACCCGGCTGAACCAGTTGTATCTACATACACAAAGATATAAAAAATAAAACATAAACTGGTGTGAATGTTTTTAGCCGACATATTAAAAAAAAGAAACCGAGAAAAAAAAGAATCATCACTGTACATTAATAATAACACCCCCACAGGGATATTAAGAACATTTACTTATAGACCAATAATTATCATCCTTGACGTTTCATAAAATGTCATAATAATGATTACAGAATAATCTTATAATAACATCACTTTAGTTATTTAGATAACTTTAATCTATTTCCATAAAGTATAATAGATAAATGACCTGATAAATGCAACTATAAAGACATGAGGATTTAAAGTGCCCCTATTTATTTATGTATACTTTAATTTGGCCACAACATGCAATACAACGCAGTATAGGGCTGCACGATAAAGGAAAAACATAGCATTGCGATTTTTTTTTTATTTTGCGATATATAGCAATATGAATACAATTTCACCAGACAACTTATCTCTATTTGGCAAGAATTTATAATGTTAGATCAATTTGGATGTTGTGGGAGTGCATCTCCATTAAATCAAATAAACAATCTATATATTCCCTTAACCAATTTTCTTTGTGGTCTATGCTATTTGCGGTACATTTCTGTATTTGCGTGTTGCAAGTATTTTTTAATGCACTTGTTTATTCAGAAATTGATGAATTGATGTTTACTATTTGCATCTTTCTAAATTTAATAAACAATCTATAAACTTTTTGGGGTCCCCCGACACTTTTTCGCTGCGGTCTGAACTATTTGCAGAGCATTTCTATATCTGCACATGCTGGGAGTACTTTCATGCATAACAATCTATAACCACAATCAAGAAAAAGATACAACCAAAATAAAGTGTTTCAACCATTTCCAGAGTCTAACAGTATTCAAGTACAGTAACTGAATGATAAAAACAAAAATTATTCAATAAAACGAATCGTTATTAAAGTCACAAGTGGTACAGTTTCTTATGTCTGAATGCTTTTAAAATCATTATTCAATTCCAGACATCAAAAATACATGCAAACGATAAATCATAATACAAATTCAACACTACATATTTCTTGCGATGTGTCTATAGCGAATTATCACATTGCGATATTGATGCTGAAATGATATATTGTGCAGTGCTAGTACACTACTACAATTTTACAAGCACATCCGTCAAAATTTAACTACACTGACAGCTGTAATGCAGAAAAAAAAACATCCAAATACATTCATGAAAGAAAAAGAACAATTAAAAAAAGAACAGAAGGGTGATGGTGTGATTACTTTAATAGCTTTGCTCATTATTGTCAAATTAAAGGCATAACAGACCTGTTTAAAAAAAGTTTTGTGGCAAAGACTATGTTTGTAATAAACTTTTGATCTCTGCAGACTTTGTACATCCACAAACAACTACATTATACATTGTTTGAATGATAATTTAGCTTACACTGAGGAGTGTTGACCACTGACCTGCTGAAGGCCTTGAGCTCCAGACACAGGCACCTGCATGATGGTCTGACCCTGAGCTCCAGACATGGCCTGCACCATGATGGGCTGACCCGACGACGTGATCAGCTGACCACCACTCACCTGTACCATCAGTGGCTGACCCTGCACCTGAGCACATACACTAAAAGTCAACAGATGATAGACCCACACATTCGGCATTACATAAGACAATATGGCACCATTATGAAGTATGAAAAAATCTATTTTAATTGCTATTCTTGTTCAGTAACTTATATTACTACTATTTAGGGCCCTTAAATAGCAGGAAATTATCAGGCTGGTGGTAATGGATGTAATGAGATGGCTATATTACTACATGTTTGTATTCTTAAATGAACATGATCACAATGAGCATCCTGTGAAGACAATCAATCATGCATTTGATCCAGATCTATGCAGTTTAGAGGTGTGCAATATTTATTATCTACAATACTAATGTAATTGCTGCTTTAATATTGTGCGACATATTGAGTTTGTCACTACTTTTTGCAAATAAAACAATAAACACTTAGAGAGAGTCAAAAAGCATTCCTCTCAGATGAAACCTAATGAAATGAGGGTATATTATGACCGTTTGATTCGAAAAAATTAAAAGAAAAAATATTTTTGTGAGATATGATATATTTAAGTAATATCACACAATCAAGAGATGTTATCAGAAAACAATATTAATTTAACAGTTCAATAAAAATGAAGTTGATTTTGATTTTAATCAATCGAGTGAGTTAATGACTCACCAATCAACAAAGACGGTTTATTTGTTTTGTTTCTAAATGATTCAGCTTTAGATGACTCATTTGAATAAATGATTAAATGACACACTATGAAATTAATTAGTTTCTGTCTGTTAGTTTTGAGGATATCTATTAGCTAGTGTGCTCCAAAACTGTAACATAATTCGCGTTTAGAAAGTATAATATCAATATACACATGCAAAGCTTGCAGTTTGTCACTTCCTCCTAAATGAATCGATGATTTTTTCAAGCCACCTCATATGTCAGTTTCTCATCAAATCTTAACCAATCAAATGCTCTAAAGTATCCGGCATGCCCTGCCCCTTCTAGACACTTCGGCTGTTTCTCAATACGTGTTCTTCAGCGATCTTGAGTCCTCGTGTTCTCGTGTAACGTCATCATAAACCGCCAAAGTTCAGTACCAAAACTCAAGACCGCAAGAATGGAGGACGTTTGAAAGTTACCTCATGTGTTCTTAATATTGAGGATGCACCAATGAAGATTTGAGCACCGAACTGGCTCTAAAAGTCCCAGAAGTCATTGCGACTTAGGTGGAAAGCACAGCATTTTATACAGATTTACGATTAAAATTCAGAGATACAACTTATTTATCTCAGGGGTTTCCCTAAATGAGACTGAATGTAGACATTCTATATGAAAATCTTAATATTAAATATAACAAGCATTAAAATCTGTTTTATTTGTGTGCAAAGTACATTTGTAAGGTTTTTGTGCATGTTTTATATATATATAAAGTTCGCTCTCTGGGTTCATGGAATTGAGTCTTCTTGTTTGCTTTTCATTTTATGTGCTTGATCTCAACCACTCTTTTTGGCAGAGCTGTGATAAAAACAAAGTGCTATTGGCTGTTTTTAAAGGGGAGGAGCTACTTTGTCTCACCCTCTTTTCATTTTTCAGTTGAGATTAGTCAAACATTGATTAAAAAAAATGCACATTTCAAAGCACTTCACAGGATCTTTAAGATGGAGAATTGACACATCTGGCCATTTTAGTGTTTATTCATCCATGACAGGTTTAATCCTGACAAGGTTTTAGAACAAAAATACAAACATTGTCAAAAAATATTTTTTTAGTATTTTTGCCTTTTATCTCACACCCCTAATATAGTGATGTACTAGGATATGAATTGTTTCGAACATGCATGTGATCTTATGGCATGGTCTCCACAGTTACTCCACATGATGAGTCCGGCACTGATGTTTTAATGCAACGATCAACATCAAAATCAAGGCATGGTAGTCGAGTTCATATCCTTACAAAGAGTGTGACATGATGACACATGCAACATCACAGGCCTGAAAGTTGGAGTTCACACAACTACCTGGAGTGTCTGGACTTGCTGGCCTGTAGCAGTAGCGACGGGTGCTTCTGTTTGCAGCTGTACTGCAGTTACAGTGCCCTGAGCCTATGGACAATCCCACATTACACCTTGTTCTGCATTAACTCTTACAGGAAACTATATCCGTATATTTTTATTCATTCATTCATTTTCTTTTCGGCTTAGTCCCTTTATTAATCCGGAGTCGCCACAGCGGAATGAACCGCCAACTTATCCGGCATTTGTTTTACGCAGCGGATGCCCTTCCAGCCACAACCCATCTCTGGGAAACACATCCACACATTGTCATTCACACACATACGCTATGGACAATTTAGCTTACCCAATTCACCTGTACCGCATGTCTTTGGACTGTGGAGGAAACCGGAGCACCCGGAGGAAACCCACGCAACCACGGGGAGAACATGCAAACTCCACACAGAAATCCGTATATTTTATAAAGTATATTTTATTCTGATTCTGTAATTAACATTGCATACATCCAAAAGGGGCTACATGTAGAATTCAGAAACCCTTCGATTATGGTTAGCTCTCCCCAAAAAAAATTCTGTAATTAATTTTTCACACCCATTTGGTTACAATGCCCCCAAGAACCAAATTAATGTTCAGAACACAAATTAAGATATTTTAGACAAAAACAAGAACACTTTTAATCTCCACAGATAGCAATGGCTGCAAAAAGTTTTTTTTAAAAAGCAACCAAAAACATTGTCAAAATATTCCTACATCAATTTTAATTCATATTTATTTCTATAGTGCTTCTACAATTTGGATTGCTTCAAAGCAGCTTAACAGGTGAAGTTCTAAATTTAAATGACTTCAGTTCAGCTTTCACAGTTGAAGTTCAGTTTAGTTCAGTCCTATATCTTATCTCCCGCATCAGGTCAGAGTGTACATTTACTTCAGGCAGTACAACGTATTGCCATTAGAGTCAGCAGTGCAACAAACAAGCATTGAGCTTATAGTATATGAGATGAGGAAAACTCTGGCAAACAAAGTAGTTTTTACAGTTATTTTGGCACAATTTCTTTTAAGCTTCATATGATTACAACTGAACCACTAAAGTCACATGATAGCTTTGGCAAGTTGGTTCCTCTTTTGGAATGTCTTGGGACAGTTGCTTTATATAGAGGATGAGAGAGCTCTCAGATTTTATTAAAATATCTTAATTTGTGTTCCAAAAATGAACAAAGGTCTTGCGTGATTAAATATAATTGAGGTCGACTTAAGTAATAACAGAAATCTCATTTTAGAGTAAAAAAAATACTTAAATTTTTTTTTTAAATAAATGCATAAAAAAAAATGCACAGCCAGTGGCTGTTAAGTGAACTTCAGCCTGCAACCTACTGTTCATACACAAGTACTACAAATTTACCTGCTCTGCTGTGTGAGACTACAGTTTATATCGATTTATATGGCATTTGTTTCTTTTATCACAGAACAGAAAAGATACACTACGGAACTGCATAAACATCACATCCTTTAAGATATCTGACCATAAAGTAAACCACATCCAAAATTATAATGGATACCTATATCCATACAATACCCAGATCAATTAAATTGTTAATAAGTTACAAGCCATCCACAACACTATATGCAAAACTCCAATGGGATAAAAAATTAAGATGGAAACACCATAAATAGCTTGTGGATACACCAAACTATCACAACTATGAAGAAAGTTTTCCTCAAAATTAGCTTTTTTTAACTCCTAATGTCAAAAGCAAACAACTGTTACAACTGCAATCAACTGCAAACATGTCACAATAAACCTAGAATGAGGCTCATAGAATCAAGGGAATAAATTAAATATTTCTATGCATTTACAATCGTAATATTACAGTTTCATTGTATTTTTGATCAAAGCTTTGGAGAGCAGAAGGGGCTTCATTTAAGATAACAGACTGTTATTGTACATACTGTATTGTCTTTCTGACTAACAGTGTTGCAAAATGCACTGGGTGTGTTTGGGTCACCTAAACCTTATTTATTTTTCATCAGAACTGAGAATGTTCATTTAAATAGAGAGACTTTTCGGGCTAGTTCAAACACTATTTACACAGTCCTTTCCTTGAATTGGAAATCGCTTCCTGAAGTACATTATGCTTGTGCTTTTTAAAAATACCACCACACCTGATACACATCTGCATACAGCTAAAATTAGATACAATAAAATGGAAAACATATCGAGCACACACTCATTATGCCCCATTTTCCATAGTAAAAATCATTGATTAAACAGTAACGTGTTTACATTGGCTCTTACCTGCTGTTGGATTTGCCCATTGGCAGCCTGAACTACTATCTGATCCCCACTGGCTGTAGCTGTATATTGCTCCATCTTTTCTTCCTCACCTAATTTGTAATAAAATACACATATAAAAGGATCATGGGGTTATTATTCACTACAAATAACTCTATTAGATTTCTATTAAAAGTTTTCTAAGAAATAAGTCCATAGCTGCAGGTTTGGGCCTCAAGCCAAGTGTATTTTAAGCCTAAATGTTTCCTTGAAGAAGGTGCTTAACGTTATGAACTTAATCTTACATTACCTACGGACTTTGATGGTTTTAGATGCACATACACACTTAAGATTGTAAAAGATTGTCATGAAAGTTTTAATGATTCACAAATGTGTGCCATTTCATAAGGCTTGCTTGGTAAACATCAATTGCTCATTGTTATAAACTGAACTGTACCAAACGGACTAGAATTCATGCTCTGTAATTAGTATAAACAGCTCTTATTTGAATGGCATTAGCAAGTCTGTCTTTGATTTGAAGCGCTTCATTAAAAGTCTCATTCATGTTTAGCGTCCGCTCGCGAGCGCGCATTTCATCTGTCTCGCGCTTCCTCCTCTCTCGCATTAACTGATTTGATTTCTGCATTTTTCGGAATTAGTCATTTGGTTGGTCACTGACAAACCAATCCGTGTTGTCAGCTACCATTTCCCTTAGAGCAAGCGCAACCCTTTACCGTTTCTCCGGCTGTCCGGTTCCCTTCTGATTGGCTCCACTACAGATCTCAAAAACCCAATCAACACAGTGGTGCGGACAAAATGGCGAAAAATGAGCCACACAGAGAAGAAAGGGGGCAGGCTTGGCGCATGTGATCAGCGAACGGAGCCGAGTTTAGCCGAGTACACGCGATCTCCGTCGGAAAGAATCGAACAACTGCCGCGCATGCGTGTGTAGTCAAACCCATCGCTTCCGGAATAATGTCACCGTGAAAGAACAGCAAGAGGAACATGTGAGTTCTTTACTTGCATTGTTTACGTATCGCGTTTGACGTTCGCTTGTGTAATGCTAAAGTTTGAGCTGTGTGATAAAGTGTAAAGTACAATGGAAATAATATATTGAGCTTGAACAATTCGCTTACGTTAGACAATGTAGAAATGTAGAATCTTAAATAAATGTATGTAATGTTTTTATTATGTAGCTTTATATCATGTTAATGAAGGACATTTTAATTAACAGATTTCAACATACATGGCAAGTTTTTTTATTGTATTTATTATATTTAAGTTTTGAATCTAAATAATTTTTAGATATCTTTTTTTCACTCCATAAATCAGACTAATATCCACTTCAGTAAAATTGCTTTTACAAACTGTTTTATAAGTTCATTATAATATAGATATTTTTAATTATTTTAATTTCCAGCTTAGTGAATGAGAAAAACATGTCAAGAGAAATTAACATAAAGATATGCATTGTAAGTAGTCAATACATCTGTATAGCTGTAAGTGTAATAAAATACACACACAAGTGTATTTTGCGTGTTTTCTTTCTACTAGCCTAAACAATGCACTTTTTGCCACAAAAAACCCTTAACATCTTAAAATTGATTATTTTAGTTAAAAAATACTGAAATCAAATCACTTTTATTGTCACATCATCAGCAGCACGCTGCTATGATGAGTGATAAGCCTAGGCGCTGGCTACTGACAGTGCAAAATACAGACGGTCAAAATACAATGACATACTCCAAAACAATATATTATTAATAATGTTGATAATAAATACCTAAAGTGGAAGACAATAACTGTGTGAAAGAAAAACACTCTTTACACACATATTTAGACACAAATAGACAAGTACACAGTCAAAAAAGGTGTGCACATGTACACGTAATTTGACTGTTGGGGGATAATTATTGCTGGCAGTATTGTTTTTTTAAGTAACAATTCTGTGAAAGTTTGTTTAAATTAGTTTACTAAATGTGGGGTTAAATTTGAAGGAATACTTTATACAAATAATAACACTTGCTGTTAATTTAATCACATTCAGTCCACACAAAAAGGGGACTTATATCTTCAGTGGTGCATTAGCATAATTTTCAGCTGAAAATGATTTAATGTAATGCAAGTTTGTTCTGAATGGTTTTTTAAATTATTATTCTGAAAGTGCTGATAGCTGTTGACTTGCATAATTTACAAATGACTATGATTTCAACCAAAAATGTTTTCTTAATGTTCTACTGGTTAAAAATAACTAATCTATATCATGGATGGCCTGAGGAGGAAAATAAAAGCAAATTTTATTTTTGGCCGAACTATCCCTTTAAGTGAAAAAAACTGAGCTTTTAACCTTTTCCCTTATCACGGATAATTACAATTTGTTGAATAGTCATTTTCATGTTGCATCCAGTTTCAGTTTCGGATGTCACTGTCTTTGTGTCTTTGACCATTCAGAATGGTGTCCCCCTGGAGAAGTGTCCTCATGCTGGCCACCAAACTGGCCCCTGTCCCAGGACCTGCTGCCTGCCAGGTCCGTCACCATGCTAGTCGAGGCTCATATGGGTGGATGTCAATGAATGATTCCGATTCACATCCCAAACAGAAACAACAGGGTGCCGTGTTTGAAGATGACGGTGACATGGATGCTGTGGAAGACAAACTGGACTCTATTATTAGGTGAGTTCTTCTAGAGAAAGACAAAAGCTTCGGTCTAAATGCATTAACGTTGAAGTTTCTGTACAGGGAAGAGAAGAGAAGACACAAAGCAGCAAAGTTTCATATAATCAAGAGGAAAATGAACAGCCCTGGAGCTCCACAGAGAAAGCTGAGCTGGGATGCCATTGAGCAGATAAGGTAACAGAGACAGTATGTGTGTTTAAGACACAGCTCTCTGAAATCCTAATCGATCAGTCACAACATTGAGCATTCAAAATTTGTTATGATTATAGCCAAAATGTTCTAATTCTAAGATTCTGACTGTATGATAAACTTGGATAAAAATTCCACGGTTTGACGATATTGTGATTACTGCTTTAAAATATATTCTTTTTAAGTGTCTGGGTAAAAAAACAAATTGTATTTTATTTTGAGAAACATTGAATATATTTTGGAGCACTAAACATATCAGGCTAAATAGTTCAATGGACTCATTGACTTCTACTGTCTTCATTAGTTTCAATGACACAGATTTCTTTACAATTTAAATGGCATCTTTGGATATCTTTTCTGCTGGAGATACTGTTCTCCTAAAAACAACAACAGCAACAAAAAACATAAATAAAAAATCTTACACATACCTTAGGAATGGTATTACAGAAAATTTGGGCAGTTTTAAAACCTTGACTTTTCCAAACCACAGTATACCTTGAAAACGGTTATCGTCCCATGCCTAGTATAGACTATTATTATTATTATTTTTTATTATTATTATTATATATTTTTATTTATTTTATTATGATTATTATTATTATTATTATTATTATTATTATTTATATGTCATACTTATTTTAACAGTTTGTGAGTACAAACTTTTTAATTTAAAATGTAAACATGTAAAATAGTTATTTTGGAGATGATAAAATACAATAAAATGTGTGTATACTGTATGTTCAATTTATTTCGCTTGTGTATGTGCATTTATAATATACACTCAAGCCGAAATTATTCATACCCCTGGGCTATATTTATGGAATCTCATATTTTTAAATGAATATGAAAATATGAAGGGGTGTCACAGTGGCAAAGTGGGTAGCACGATCGCCTCACAGCAAGAAGTTTGCTGGTTCGAGCCTCGGCTTGGAGTTTGCATGTTCTCCCCATGTTCACGTGGGTTTCCTCCGGGTGCTCCGATTTCCTCCACAAGTCCAAAGACATGCACTATAGGTGAATTGGGTAAGCTAAATTGGCTGTAGTGTATAAGTGTGAATGAGTGTGTATGGATGTTTCCCAATGATTGGTTACAGCTGGAAGGGCATCCGCTGCGGAAAACATATACTGGATTAGTTGGCGACCGCAGATTAATTAAGGGACTAAGTCAAAAAGAAAAGGAATGAATAAATATATGAATATATGTATATATCATATTTTTGCTCAGAGTACCATGTGAAAGTAAGGCGGTCTTTTTAATTAAAATAGTATTTCACAATTTATTTAATACATTTTTTTTTTTTTAGAATTGCAAGTATTTTATGGCAAAATTAAACTTTCATATGCTACTTCTGACAAATCAGGGCCAAAGCCGAAGGAAAATGAATAAATGAGTCAATAAATGTTTGATAGCTTGTGTAAACAAAAAAATCTTTTGAATCTTTAAGTTGATTTCTTGATAAATCATAACAATCTCATGTCTTGCCAAAAATGTTGTAGGTTTTCCACTGGCCAGTCATGTGTAACATTATTTTACAGGTATTTAAAGCAGGAGTCTCCAGAGGAATGGACGCTCCAGAGACTAGCGGAGGGTTTCTCTGTCAGCCCTGATGTCATTTCCAGAGTCCTGCGCAGCACGTTCACCCCACCAGCGGCCCGGAAGCTAAAGCAGGATGCTAAAGTCTCCCCCAGCAGTGGACAGCAGTATCTCAGAGATGGCAAGACTGAACAATCCAGACTTCAGAAGAGCTCGACGCCATCAGCCCTGCTCTCCTCTGCAAACACATCTGACTCTGCCCTAAAAACACTCGACACTGATCAGACTGGATTGACGCCCTCTGCTGGACACATAACATTATCTAAACCGGCGGCTGTGCTCAAATCAGCAACCAAATCCCAGGATAGGCTTCTTGAGTCTGAAGGTGAGATGGACGTGAATGATGATGTAGAGTTTGAGGAGGAGTGGGATGGAGTGATTCTGACAGACGAAGAGCTGGAGAAAATCACACAAACACTGCACGACAAGCCCAGTCAAGTGGAGCAGAGAGGAAGAGACTTTTTTGATAGTGAAGGTAACTTCCTGTATAGAGTTTGAGACACTTGGTGCTTATGTTTAGAGATGTATGTTAAATAAAATGTGTTTAAAGGGATGATTCAGTCAAAAATGAACATTTCCTCACCATTGACATAAACTTTAATGAATTTTGTTCTTCTGTTTAACATAAAGATTTTCTGGAGAATGTTGGAATCTAGCAGTCATCAAAATCCCAAATAAAAACAAGAAATACTAATAAAGTTCACCTATTTTACCCCCTTTCCAAGATTTAAGATAAGTCTTTTGTGCGTCCAGAACCTGTCTGTAAAGTTTCAGCTCAAAACACCCATCAGATTATTTATTATATCTTTCAGAAGTTTGTAATTTTCAGCTCTGAGCATCTTGTAGCTGTTATTGTTGCCTGTGCCTTTAATGCTAGATCTTCCAGTTCACCGTTTCCACGTGCCTGTCAGAGTGTGCCTCAATCTCCACCTCGGCTGCACAAACAGCACAGTGACAGACATGAAGGAAGCAGATCTCGCGTAACATTTGTGAGAACTACTACAGTAAGAACTTTCCCAATGATTATTTGATGTATTTGTTGTGGAGTTGCAACGATGAGTCACACACAATGTTTTTACAAAGTTCATGCATGCACACACATAGCGGACACACACACAGCATGCGCGTTTAAATTTGCACTGTTTTTGCACGGCAAATGTGACAGGATACACATTAGTAACGATATCCGTTATGTTCAGTATATGTATCGGTAAATTCGCTGTAATTCATTACAAACATGCACTGTTTTAGAAACGTTTTTAACTTGTAAAACTCATTCTTGATCACGTTTGATGATGATTGATGATCACAGTGAGCTGAACAGATCATTTAGTCCCAGCTGCTTTGCGCACGTCCTGTCTTGTTGATATGATTATAGGCGTTACTATAGAGACATGTTAATGCGTGTCTGTCAATCAATTCTATGGACGGGGAATCCACACTCCTACAATACGTCACGTTGCGGTGGGCCTCAAAATGGGACGGATTTGGATCCTATTTTAATGTCAGGACATTTTAAAAAAGAGACTTCTTGGGTTTATATCACTTCAGTATGACTGTGGGCACACTATAAATACCCACAGTTCTGTCCAAACAGCTTGCAAAAGATTATTTTTATCATAGGTGTCCTTTAAAGTCAACAAATGCTACTTTTTAAAATGTATATTAAGAACAGAAGAAACTCAATAGATTTGAAGGATGAGAAATAACTACAGAATTTTCATTTTAGGGTGAACTATCCTTTTTGTAGTAAATAATCATTTGTTACTTAATGAGTATGTATGCTTCTTTGTCAAATGTGCATGGAAGCATGTTTCTGCCACAGGAAATACAATTTATTTAACAGGTAATTTCATTTATTTTTCATAATTCAGAAAAATTTCCACACCTTTTTTATTTTATACAGTTCAACCTTCTCTTTGTCTTGCAAATACATTTAATTGTGAAATATAAACTCAGGTTTGTAAAAAAGAAGAAGAAGAAGAAGTTTACATCTTTTAAAATGTTTGCTTTCTCTGAATTTTATTTCTCACAGTTCTCTTTTTCCTCACAGAACTGATGTTTTATATCTTTCAAGTTTATAGCGCTCATATTTAATTCAGTTTTTTCTATAAATTGCTTTAATTCCTGTGAAGAAAAAAACTGGAAAGCGAATTTTGACCATATTAAAAAAAGCACAAAATCAGTGGGACAAATCAATTTATTATTCCAACAAACAGTTCTTTTCCAAATATACAGAGCAAAGAAAATAACAGATACAAAGTGGGAATTGCTATATATGTACAGCGCTTCACAACTACTATGTACAAGTGTTCCACCTCTCATAAATAACATCAGTGTCACAACAGCAATCAGTTCATTTGCATTGCGTCTACTTGTCATATCAAGATTATTATAATTACCCCAAGCATGGAGAACAACCTAAACTGTCCAATTTGCAATTAAATAAGAATAAGATTTTAGAGCCACGTTTGTTATTATTTTATTTTATAAAAAGTAAAACATCAACATTTTTTTAAATATACTGAAACATGAACTCGTGAACTGTGGAACTTCTTTCAGAAAAAAAAAATCCTCGTTTTAGAATTATTGATGATGAGATCTACATTTTGTTGAAAGGCACAAGCTATGCCTTCATGCTAGGCACTTGAATTAAACAACACTAATGTTTTTACACCTCTTAAACATTATATGAGACTTAGCAAAGGAGATTGTCTTCCTCTATGAAAATATGAGACTCCATTAGGATTGGTGCAGATAAGTAAACAACGGCTAGAAATTTGGCTAGAAGTGAAGTGATATTCAAATAGACGCTTAAAGGAAAACTCACTGCATCAGACGTCAAACAGGAAGTACAGGCGGAAAAGGTGCTAAACTGCTCTATTGCATTTGAATAAATGGCATGGTCAAAGAGTTCCGACCACTGGATCCGTTCACGCTGATGTTTGGAAATAATGAACACATGCTAAATTATTGCGATTATGGTTTGTCACGCAAACACCTAGTCAAGCTTCAGGCGCAACGGTTTAAAAATAAAAGTCACACCTTTTCTGCTTGATAACATGGGACTTTCCTGCTGTCAAGACAAGAACCACAAAACCAGCACAAACGTCGAGAGCCAAGTAAACTACAAAATTTGATTTGGGCAAAATGTGGAAGGTTGTACACAAACTACAACTCTAGTTCTATTTTACATGCATCTGCGTCACTGCTTAGTTCATAAAAATAGTTATCGTTATAAAATTTGACCTAACCGTCGAAGAAATGGCTTGGAGTGTGACAGTCGCTTATTTACAAATTATCACAAGGTGTATAATGTCGATAGTAGAATATTTGATACAGATTTTTTGTATCAAAAACAGCTACACGGTACAGTATCATGTAAATAATGAATATTCATCCATTTTGTTTTTTCTGCAGCCAAATCTTATTGCTATATTCATATAAGTGAACGTTACTAAAGCTTTGAAAGCAGATCACATTTTACTGATGGGTTCAGTAGCACAGTATTTGAAATAAACCTTTCGGATATGATTTATATCATGTCTCCTGTTGCTAAACATATGCTTATTTAATCCATTTCAAAATGGATCAACTAAATATCCTGTTTCGACATGAGAAAATATGTACATTAAAAGAAACGTATTTTACAAGTATCCCATCAACAGTCCTTAAAACGCCAGAAGATAGAATTAAAACACCACAAACCGCATTTTTTAAACGCTTCTTCTTCGCTTCGGAGGATTTCAGCAAAGCTACATTCAAGAGAGTCTTGTATTATGAGAACAGCACCTCCTGTTGGTGGAGAAGCAACCGTGTCCACTCGGATCGCTGGAGAAGCAGGAAGTGCATGACATTAGCTGGTAGGTAAGGTTTGAGAAAGCTGACTGACAGCTGGCTTGTGCTTTAAGAAGAGAGACAGCAGCAGAAATGCCTGGATGACAGCAAATGGAGCTCCTTCTGCTCAGCTTTACTCCAGCAGGTCCTGACAACGACACATACATTTACAAGATCAGTTCAATATTAAATTGCAATTTTTTTATCAAAAAATGTAAGAATACTTTAATTTTAAGGCCCATTTATAACAGCAGCTAGAAGAGAAACAGACTATTATGGCTATGTTTATACCTGGTGTTAAGCACTTGAGCACTGTTGTGAAATATGATTGAAACATTGTGACTTTCGACCACTTCCAGAGGTTATTGAACATGGATTAGATCAGATTGTTTTCAAAGGATCTGTTTACTCCAGGTGTAAAGGGGATAGTTCATTCACAAATGAACATTCTGCCGTCATTTACTCACTGCGTATCCTTCTGTTCCGAAAACAAAACAAGATGTTCTAAAGAATGTTGGAGAAAAAACTTGACTTCAATATTATTTTTTGTGTCTCCTATGGATATCAGTGGCTGCTTTTTTCCAACATTCTTCAAAATATCTTGTTTTGAGTGCCACAGAAAATGTTCATAAGCGTTTAGACCCACTTGAGTGTGAGTAAATGATGAAAAATTCATTTTTGCGTGAACTATCCCTTTAAGATGCGTTTTGGTCAGCGGGATCACAAGAAGACAAAGGAGAAACTGCTATTTAAATCTTAAGTCCTATTTTGTCCATCTTCAACCCCTTTTCTCTGTGGATGGGCTTTTTATGATCTTTCACTCTTCTTATTGTAGCACTGATAAGGTTTCTAATTTATTTTAAGCGTGAATAAGTGTATGAACATGAAAGAAATCTAAAGAAAGAAAATATGCTCATTTTACAACTCCGCTAAAGACAAACAGTTAAGTTTTTTCTTTCTAACGATCCATTGAGCTGATGTCTGGGTATGGCGGAAGCACTTTAGCTTAGCTTAGCATAGATGACTGAACTGAATTAGACCAGTAGACTCTCGTTTGATAATATTCCTATGAAAAGCTTGACTATTCCAAAGTTACAACATGTACTAAGACAAAAAATGCTATTTTCTTGGTTGAAATCGTTAAAAACTATATTGTCATTCTGGCATGTTAAACAAGAAACTTTGGTGCCATACCATGGCTGCAGCTAAAGATATTATGCAGCACGACTAGCACGCACTGCCTGTGCAAGCAGGTGTTTACATTGGAAGTGAACTACCTAGGGACTATTTTCAGGTGCTGTGTAATATCATTGTGCCTGTTGCAGCCATGATACAGCCATAGTATGGAGTGCTACTTTAAGAATTTGTGTGAGTAGATTATATACAGTCAGTGCAAGCTGGCTAATGGAGCAGAATTTCCACTGGGTGGCATTAAATTACATGGAATGTGCAACATGGTTGCTGCTGACATGTAGGCCTGTCACAATAATCAATATATCGACTTATCGCTCAACACATGAACATGACCACAATAATTTTTGGTGATGCAATATATATCGGCCATAAATAAAAAAACTAATCTTGCAATATTACATCTCTATTGGAGGTGTCGGAATGGTCAAAAATAACATACTGTAAATTACTTGAGTATATTTTCTTGTGGGTGTCTGACAACTGAAGATAGATCTGGTAGCAGATATTGTTATTTATTTAACATATGCAATTTCACACTCATTCCATAGCTTAATTATTAAACTGCTAAAATGAATAAAACTTAATTAAATCTCCTTAGGAATGAAATATCTGTTCTTTGGAAGAGTGTACTTGTATTATGATATTATATTGTCATTCTGGCATTATGAGTGGAATAAAATGACAATAATATCGTTTATCGCAATATATTTTGGTGCAATATATCGTACAGCACAAAATAGATATCGTGACAGGCCTACTGACATGCAGAATATGCCTAAAACAAACTGGTTGCCGAATTCTTTGCAATTGTGTCTTCCACACAAGTTCAACTTGAGTGGAAAATTTGTGTAGGGGCGAAAAACCTTCTATGAGTAAACTAGAGCAAGTAGAGCGATGTGTGTTCTTGTGACATTTGGTGTGAGCCCTGCATTAGAGAACGCTTGCTTTTTACTTTTTTTAACCGTTACCCAAATTTAGCATTACCAAAGGCAAAGTTCCCTCTGGTTGATGTTCTTCAACAACAAACCACTAACTGTTAAAAAAAGAAGTCAGTAGGGAGAGTGTTGGTGGTTTTTAGTGGCCGTTTTAACACAACTCATCATGAGTTTTTACACTATGAAACCAGTTTTCAACTCCCTCTGGAAATTATCAAAAGTGGACAACCTTAAAACATTTTACACCCCCTTTACAACTCTCTTATGATAAAATTCATTAAATCTCATCTTAATACCGGATAAAAACGGAGCTTAAGTGTAGTTATTTCAAGAGTTCATACTTAGATATTGCTTGATAATAATAGCAGGTTTGGCATGCTGTCAGGGAGAGAACCCTGAGCTCGGAGATAATTGACCCCAGGACTCCCGCCGGGTCAATGAGCATATAAGGGGGTACGAGAGTAGTTCTCGAGAGCTCCCCCTGGAGTGGATGGTGTTTTTTTTCAGAAAAAGAAGATAAGGGAGTCATTTTAGATGGGCTACTTATAGTGAGTTTGGATGAATCTGATTGGCTTACTAATGATTACAGATTATTACAGACCAGCTGTGATCAATCATATCACATGCTCCTCTCGAAATTAGTTTGAGAAACTTCACTTATGAGTGTGAATCTGTACCTCATCTGAATCATCATGGAAATCATTCTTCGGTGCTCCAACCACATCTGTCTCCAGTGGTTCATCAACGCCATTGGCTTCCACGTTGTGTTGTAAGACTGAGTATCTATGGACCAGGAACCTGGAAAATAGAGGGCAGGACAGTTTACTGACAGAACTCTTACTTTATATATATAAAAATATATTACTTTATATATAATTTTTTTTTATAAAAAATAAACTATATGTATTCCATATGTAACCCACAAAATGTATGGGGAACAGACTGACCTTCCACCGCAGACGTACTTCTTTATGAACAGAGCCCCAAACACCAGTCCGGTCAGCAGGATGGCGATGACCATGGCAATGATAGGAGCCGTGTGAGAGGTGGGTTGCTCTGTCTGTAGATTATACAGATATAAAGTAAACAAAGCTGCGTGAGTATAATGTTTAATACTGGCATAAAATCAATATTGACTTATTTAAAAGACAATGACATACTAAAAACAATAGTGTAAAGATGACAATACTATTAAAAAGATCCCACATTCACACACATCAGGCGAGTAGGTGTTGATGTCACTTTGTAACACACTTACGGTCATGTAGTCAGTTAAAGTTAGTGAAGTGAACAAATCATTCAACACTTATGCACATGAACAAGCATACTATGTGACTGATGTTTTTATAAATGTAATACAGAACTGTCACATATAAATCCAGTCTCACCAGTGGCAGAGGGTCCAGCAGGTCACTGACACATCTCTTGCTCAGGTCAATCACCTTTCTTTCTGGTTGTTTCCCTCCTTCACACTTATCGCCTGGAATCTTTCGGTATCTGCCAAAGAAACAATTATCATTCATTCATTTTCCTTTGGCTTAGTCCCTTATATATCAGGGGTCGCCACAGCTAAATGAACCGCCAATAAACAATAATTAATATTTTTCCTAAAGGGACAGTTCACATGAATTAAAAATCTTTCATTTCCTCACCCTCAAGTGATTCCAAACCTGTTTTGTTCTTCTGTTGAACACAACATATTTTGAAGTACGTTGGAAACCACTTGCCATTGACTTCCATAGTATTTGTTTCTCTCCTATGGTTATCAGTGGTTAGCTGTGTCCAACATTCTTTAAAATATCTTTTTGTGTGTTTTAAAGAGATTAAATGTACATCTCATGTATATTTGTATTTAACCATTCAAAGGAGAGTAAATGATTACAGAAATAAAAATTTTGAGCGATCAATTAATTTAAGAATCAGAGAAAAACAAAGAGTCAGTCCTCAAGAGAATAAAGCAGAGATGGCATTACCCACTGGTCTGGAGCTGTTCCTTCTTCCCATGAATGCAGATCTCCAGATCATGGCCTTTGAGTTCAGCCTGTTCTATACACTCAGAGCTGTTTTCTTTACGGTAGTATCCAAAGTCACTAAAGAGGTAAGCAGAGATATTAGTCTTTTTTAAAATATATTTACGTTTAGTCATTTCGCAGATGCTTTCGTCCAAAGTCCCTTACAATTGAGGAGGCATTTAGCGATTCGACAAAAAAAATGTGATACACAAACGCGCAAAAAATGTGAATTATACAAAGTTACTTGTTTGTGCTTAGAGAATGCTAGAGTAGTAGAGAAAGAAAGTGTTTCTACAGGTGGTTTGTCAAGCCCACTCACCTGTGTGAAGCATACTTCATAAATGCACAGTGTTTTTGTCGGTTATATGTCAGTGGGATGAAAAAGTGTGATTTCTACAGGTGGTTTGTTAAGCCCACTCACCTGTGCTGTGTGAGGCACACTCAGAATTTATACTATTTTGGGTTGGTGTGTGGTGAGGTTGGGAAAAAAATGGGGCCTTGGTTTTATTCCCCAGGGTTCAGGTGCTCTTAGGCCATGTCCACACATACATGGGTATTTTTTATAAATAGATTTTCCCACCTTCCATCCACATGAAGATGAACTGTCAATGGCTTGTGAAGTTAACTGTTGATGATAAAAGCCTTACTGTACGTTCACACCAAAAGCGCAGAGAGCTTCAAAGTGCAGCACGTCTTCACTGATGTGGGCATCGAGGAGAGTTGAAATCAAGTCAACTTCATGGTAATGAGCTATGACATGGTTCGGCGGCAAGCAATCAAGTCCACTGCTTGAGAGGAGTCCAGAGAATACAATCACTGTGAACTTTGGTTCCGACTACAGTTGTTCCCAAGAGTTTTAATATTGCGGTCTGCGTTTTTTCAGTTATTTACAATGTTTTCTTAAAGGACATACAGTACTTTTAAAAAGTTACTGGGCGAGTTACTTGCATTAATGTTATATATATATTTTTTTCTTTTAAAAAGTGGGAATTTCAAGTGACACTAAAAAACAGTGTTGCTGCTTCAGATTATTTCAGACATATGGACACACGTTGGATAAGTGGAGTAAAGCCACAGCACACGCAACAACTTGATCTTCTATTGTTAAATGAATCTGATTTTTAAAAAAAGTGCAACATTTTCACGCTAGAAAGCATGTTTTATGTAAGTTTATGAAATGTAAGTGATTTGCTGATAATGCTGCAACGGCTCCTTTAAATGCAAGATCAATGTAGCAAATGTAGACGCTCTCACCGCTGGAGCTCTAAAGCAGACATCGTTGTCACCAGGGTGGCCAGAGCGAACTTTGACGCTTCTCACCACCTTCAGTGTGAATGTATGGTTACAATAAAGGCATGTTGGCCAGTCAGAAACAAAAAAAAAACACCCAAAATCATAAAGCAAAAACTGCAGTTTAATGGCCACACTGTTACCAAAGTTTCTGAAAAATTCATTCACCTAATACTGCGTTTTTGTCTGGACGAACCATCATACCAATTAGAAAAAATGACAGATACTCGTGTATTACCCATGTTTGTGTGGATAGTTATATAATTGTAAGAAACAAAACATAATCAAATGTAATATATTCATGCATACAATGTATCCATTTTTTATCTACTTAGGATTAGTAACTTAGCTTTGCACTCACCACAGGAAGTCATCAAGTGTGCAGACACATGGCGTGGGCTGTTTGTTAACTACATGTTCCCGTCCAATCCAGCAAACCGAGTCCTTCCTCACCCGCAGGAACCGCTCCTTGTAGCCCAGCATGCAACCGTCTTCTGGGTCGCTGATGTCATCAGAGTGTGCCAGCCATTGAACATAATCGCCGCTCTCGCCTGAAAACCAAACGGAGAAAGATTGTTTTGTGTTAAGCTAAACTGTAATGTGCAACAAGATGTGGCTGAAACTGAACTGGCCACTCACAATTTCGTTTCAGCAGGTCTTTAAAGTCGATGGTGTAAGTGACCCAATGGCTGATCATAGCGTCTTCATAACCCCAGAGACTGACGTTCACTGAGCGGGCGCCAGGCTCAGAGGCCAAGCCTGTGAAGTACATCGGCGTCTGGGTGAACGTGTGAACATGCCAGCATTGGCCCTCGTCGGTGGAGAACCTGAGCGGCACAGAAACAATAAGTTGTGTTGGATATACAGGCATTCTGCATTGGGGAAAACTAGCTTCTTCTTTTTTTAGAACTGCAGAGAAAAACTGGTGTCTCTTTTACTTGAAATAAAATAATGTTAAAATAAATTAAATTACTGTAGAATTTACAGAATATATGTTGATTTTCTATTTTTGTTTCATTTTAAAACTTATATTACTGTTAAGCCACCACAACATGCAATCAATCAATAAATAAAGTAATATTTCCCTTTTTGAAGGATCCGAAAAATTGTTTATGTTTGTTTAGTTTGTTTATTTAGGTTTAGTTTTATTTAGAGTGACCAGTCATAGCATCATGGTTTGTTTAATTTTCTTGTGTTGATTATTTTTATTTTCTGATTTCTTGGTTTTTAATCTGTTTTAGTTACACATTGTTCATTTTTTACGTCCACCTGCTCCTTGTTTAGGTCATAAGTTACTCTTTGCATTTACAGACCTCAGTTTGAGTTGTTCTCATTTTAGTTTATGTGATTTGTTTCAGTTAATATAACACTTGAGATCTCCTCGGACAGTTTTTTTTTTTTTTAAATAAGATCTATATTGACATAAAAAAAATAACAATAAAAATTTAATTGTAACTGAAAATAAAAATTGTAACTAAAATGAAATTGTTAAATATTTAAAAAGTTAAAAAATATATCAGTAACACTTTAGTTTAGGACACAATTCATGTTAATAACTCCTCGCTAATCACCTGCCTAATATTAAGATGTCAACTGTTCATTAGTAGTAATTAAGTATGATCTTATTCTGCATCCCTAATCCTACCCAAAACCTAAACCCAACTTCTACCTTACTAACTATTAGCTGGTAGTGTTAGTTAATGGTTTGTTAATAGTGTGTATTGTGACCTAAACAAAAATGTGACAAAAATATTATTAGATTTATAACAGTATTTCAGTGATAAAGAGGTGCTTACTTAATCTCGGAGATGGGTTTGGCCTGGTTGTGCTCCACGGCCACCAGCAGGCCTCCAGAGTCCAGGATGGCGTAGTGATGCGGCCCCTTCAGAGCCTGCAGCCAGGTGTATCCTCCATCATCAGACACATACACATCAGGGTTCTGCATGGAGATGGCGTCCCCTACGCTGCCTGGAAAAGAGTGAGGGCAACAGTCAATGTTTTTGCAATTCATTTTCTTTATTGTTATTTCTATTTACTATGAAGCCATACTTGAATTGGATTGAAATGCACAGCTTTGTTCGATGTGTGATATATTCAATTCAGGGTGGGGCATATAGAGTACCTCTACCCCATTTTTAAAAAATGCCAGTAGCATATGTTTATATCATAGCTCTGCCAATCAGAGTCAGAGAGCTAAAGCGAATCCACAGTATATAATAGTCTTGCTGAGTCTGCCTGACTGTTTTTCCACTTTAAATTACAACAATCAGTCAAATTCAAATGGGTCTGATACCTTTGTGGTCTCTGTCAAATCGCGTGTATGATCTACTCCTTGCTGTTGTGTTTCTTGGACAGAGCAGACCACGTATGTTAACTCACATTAACTCACAACTTAGCTTCATTCACCTCAATGGAAAGTTTCCATATTCATTTGAATATTTTTCCACCCCACATTGTTCCAACTCATAACCATGCAGGATTTCAGATCAACACTGTGTCACTGCCGTTTATTATTTTCTTGTTTATGCAATCCATTATGAATAAGTAAATGATTTCAGCCTTAACTGGTAGGTAGGAAGCAGGATTTGAGATTGCAGCAATTTTGAAAAGAAGCAGCAATTGAGATACAAGAGAGCTTTTGATTGGACAGAAGATGTGATGAGGAGCTGAAGTGTTCCATGATTTCATAAAAAATGTTGATTCATATTGGTGAAAGTGAGAAACTATATTTTATTGCTTATTTTTTCTAAATGTCTTTGCTTTGGAGCGTTCTAGTTTACATATAACCTTAAAACTAATATAGATACTAGCACTAAACAAAACTTTAATTCTGATTTCAAGGGGACATTCATTATTTTATATATGTTAGTATTTGGTTCAATTCACACACCTTATTCTTCAATGCAGAAGAAGCTGTTTTCTGCGACTGTTTAAGTTTTTTTGAGCTAATCAGTTTCCAATGGCTAAGCCCACTTGTACATGAAGGATTAAGGTTAATACAGGTTTCAACACAAATAAAATAAAATAAAGGGCGTCACGGTGGCGCAGTAGGTAGCATGATTGCCTTACATCAAGACAGTTGCTGGTTTGAGCCGCTGCTGGGTCAGTTGGCATTTCTGTGTGGAGTTTGCATGTTCTATCTGTGTTCGTGTTGGTTTCCTTCCGGGTGCTCCGGTTTCCCCCACAAGTCCAAGGACATGTGGTATAGGTGAACTGGGTACGCTAAATTGTCCGCAGTGTATTTGTGTAAATGAGTGTGTATGGATGTTTCCCAGTGATGGGATGCAGCTGGAAGGGCATCTGTTTGCGTAAAACATATGCTGGATAAGTTGGCGGTTCATTCCGCTGTGGCGACACCAGATTAATAAAGGGACTAAGCAGAAAAGAAAATGAATGACTGAGTGAAAATAAAATAAAATAAAATAAAATAAAATAAAATAAAATAAAATAAAATAAAATAAAATAAAATAAAATAAAATAAAATAAAAATAAAATAAAATACGATAAAATTTATGCCAAAGAATTAAAACTGCATTTTGCAAGTGCAATATTATTACCATGAGCCAAGATGAGTCCAACCGCATTGGGTTCACTTAGAGGCGGCATGGGTACGTTGACCTTCATGGAGGTGCTGTATGAGGCATGGATATGCAGAGTACACTGCACAGGAGAAAGACAAGACTAGTAAGTAAACACACTAAACAACCAAGTCTTCTGTCCAGTCATCACAGCTTTGCTTACAAGGTTCTTACCATTTCTGCATCTTTGGCTGTGGAATCACACTTGGTGTTTTCTGGTTTCTTCAAAGGAACCCACTCTCCTCCCTGATCAAACGTTATTACTGTCTGTACAGAGTTATCTTTAGCAGAAAAAGAGTGTGTATTAGTATGTTTGTTTTTGTAATATTTTCAATTAGAAATAATGCATTAAATTAAAAAAGCACTAAAAAATTATTTAAGCAGAATAAAATGTTTCTTGAACACTAAATGAGCATATCGGAATATTGTCAGCACATTATAAGTATCATGTGACATTGAAGAGTAATGGCTGCAAAGAAAATACAGCTGATCTTTATAATGATCTAAATATAAAACCATAAAAAACATGATTAAAACAACAGTTCAACCATTGGAGGAATTAATATAATACACACACAGACAAACACATTAAATACATGTGCATGTTTTCTAGAATATACCCTACCCTCAGCCAGCACACTGGTAGTGTAGACTCCTCTGAGGGAAGTGACGTTGGTGAAGTCTGTCTCTCCTCCAGTGTACAGATGGCGTTCTAGAGACTTGGAATAGACTGTGCCTCTGTCATCTGACACATAGATGGTGCCAATGCCTGTGTCTGGAAAATAAAGACACAAGACAGTTAAAAGACACCAAAGAAGGTCTATCAAGTTCATAAAAAAAATGTTGTTTCTTCTGGCAGTTCCACACTTTTGTATTACTAAATGCCTGTGGTTGACCACTACAAGATTTTCATATAATAAACAATGCATCTATACACCAGTGTGGCTGATTTCAAGATGTTTAATAAAACAGGAAAACACAAGTGAAAAATGGGGGGGATTCTCACTTTACACAGGTGCAAGATAACATTATCAAGTGTGTCACTTGCTTTGTGAAAACCTCAAGCGCAACTTGAGAGTCCAAAAGCATTCACTATATGAAAAAGCCTATTGGAATACAGTCAGAATGACTCTTTAATTAAAGTTAGGACAGCAAGAAAACATCCTTATATGGGTTTTTATGCTTTATAAAAAAAAAACCCAAATTGGCATTATTCCATAGTCTTAAACTTCTTGATTCTGATTGGCTACAGGTGTATGATAAAATAGTTTGAATAGCAGGTAGTTACAGTCAGATTTGATCTCAGTTTGAAGTAATTGCACTATTCCAAACAATAGTGTTAAGTAATCATTGTAACCATTAACCAAAATTTGTAGCATATTTGCAAAGAGCTTGTAAGAACACTTGTTACTCTGAGCTATTAGATATGCCCTCTTCCATGAATGTGTCATAACTGATGAAAATTCAGTCAAATATTGTGCTGCCAAGAACATTAATAGTTTTAATTTGTGTAAACCATGGCAGATGACCACAAAATGAGGTGGATAATCAACAGATTGCCACGTGTTAAAGAATTTTTAAACACACTTTGTGGAGGCTTCTGCTTTGCATTGGAGGGTTCTTTGCCTCCGCATCACTCATTTAATTTTTGTTAACGCAAGGCTATCTCTTGATCATCTCTTACATGTCACACATAGTGTTGATTGCAAATGTGACATTGATTTTATACAACAGTTCAACAAACAAAATGTTAATGTTGTTTGAGTTACATATTAGGCACAATATTGTTTATTTTGTTGTTGTTGTTTTAGAATCCCAGACAAAGCCAAAGCGGAACATTTCAGAGCAACACTATTGTGTTTTGTTCTCGAATTAAATGAAGTGTTATTAATCTGTGCTTTTAAACAAATATTTTGAACTAATGATTCAATGATCCACTCATACACAAAGTAATTTGTTTTGTTACTTGGGAGAAGTCTAGACAAAATAATTCTTAAAAAAAACTGAAAACATTTGATGTCTTTCAAACTTTTGTTTACACAACAATAGCGTTTTGAGAACCTGAAAACACAAACTTTTAAACAATGCATCTACATGGTTTTAAATTATTATTTGCACTTCCAGTGAGAGGAATTTCTATTTAAAGAATTAAAACAAATAATTTTTTGGTAATAAATGTAAAAATAATCAATTTAGTCATCATTGGGTCATAAAAATACATCATGTGCTGTATTTTACCCTGACATTAGCGTAGCAAGGATATCAAAAGAAAAAAAAAAACAATCTCTTTTGAGTTCAGCGTGTTTTGTTTCTCCAGTTTGTTTACTCTTTGTATTCCATACTGTATAATAATCTGTTTTTGAGGTTGTTCCTGGTTTGTAATTTGTTAAATATTAATAAGCGGTGACATGGTGGCTCAGTGGTTAACGCTGTCAAAAACAAAATAAAACATATACTGGGAAAGTTGGTGGTTCATTCTGCTGTGGCGACCCTGGATGAATGAAAGGACTAAGCCGAAGGAAAATGAATGAATAAATATAATAAGCTTGTTTATAATAATTATGGTTAAACTGTAAGGAGATGTATAATGCTGCCTTGTTGCACCGCTTATTTTTATTTTAACTAACTGACTGATTGTTTCAACCCAGGCTCGTTCTGATTGCGTACTCCTATATACATTTCTGGAGAGCGCCAAATACATCGCAAGAGCGTTGTATTTGGCTTTTTTTTTTTGCAGTTTTTGTTTTCACAAATCCGCCAGAGGTAGCTGTGTACGCTTTTTCAGATTTCTAATTTCTCTCGTGAGTGCCATTCGCGCCTGCTCTTCTCGTGTAAATCCACCAGAGGCTTATAACCCAACCAATAGTGTTTGAAAAAGCACCAGTTGACCAGCGCCCAGCCACTTCCCAAAACCCAACCGACAATGTTTTGAAAAGCGATCCAGAAAAAGAAAAGCTCGCTGATTTTTACCGCATTCTCACCCTTTTATTTACTTGTTTATTTATTTTTTGGCTTTTGTTTTTGTTTTATCTGTTTTCTGGAACCGTTGTTCACCGGACCCGAACCCCATTGTCTCGGTCAACTCTTCTCTACGTCTCAAGACGGCCGACGCACGCTACAAGCCACTGGACAAATCGGTAACAGCGGGAAAGCCGTCCATATGGAGGTAAGTGGTCAGCTGCTAGCGCGAAAAGGAATGGTGTCATAATGCCCCCTAGTGTTCGTTTTAAAGACGAAATGCAGCCATACGTACTTCTGGCTACATAATTCTCAATCTCCAAAAATGTATATCGGGTTACAGAATGAGCCTATGTTAGATTGTTTGAACCATATTTGTGCAGTCGCCACCTACTGGTCTGGTTTGCACAAAACAGCATTTTCAGTACTTTCTTCGCAGATTCATTTGTGCATATGCAAAACTATTCAAAACTGAAAAGGGAAATCGCTGTAAAGAAAACTCTAGTTGTACGCATATGTAATACAGTAAATAAAGCAAGAGAAACCACCAACCTCCTGGTTCATCCACATGCATGAAGACCATTTCATCATTGGCTGCCAGTATTGAGTAAAACTGCTCATGACTGACAGGAGGAAGTTGTGCCATGTTCCACGTCTCACCAAGGTCAATTGACACATGTATCGCACGCATGATTTCCTAAAAACGATAACATGCATAAAGTTAACACACTGCATTCAAGCGTTTATATATACACACTCATGTGTATCATCACACACACCTCTGATGCCGACGGTATTATGTTTCCTGATGCTGCCATAACTGAAGCGAACAGAAAGCGTCCGCCGATCCCGAAGGAGTAGATCCTCTCTGCGACCGTCTTTATATTAGCGCCAAGGTCAACTGACTTTCTCAGCACCAGCATCCCTTTGTCAACTGAAAAACACAAAACAACAAACAGTGAAGTAATGCCAGTTCAGAATGATGTCCTTGGTTTTATAAGCTTCTCGGGCCGCAGTGGTGTTTTTTCAGCAATAACACAAGGTTTGCTGACTCAAATCCGCTGTGGGGTGTTAAATTATAATGCTAAAATATTCAAACGCTTCATCTGACGGCTATTAATGAGCTCTTGAGCAACACCAGTCACAGGGCGCTGCTTCATCCCCTCTGACACTGGTGCAAAAGCACTCATAAACATTGCCAAACATCTTGAAAAGAAAGCTTAGAAGTTCATTCTGTTGGGTTCAATATGAGGACAGCTTATACTGTCAAGTGCAAGAGAGTTTTGGATCAGTTGACAGGACTCTAAGAACTATTTCTGTAGGAGCTTTGATGCAATTTGGACTGTACAAAACGCTATAGAAATAGAAGTGACTTGACTTTCAAAACTGTGCTCTTTTGTACTTTTATTTTAATATATATTATTTATTTGAGTTTTGGAAGTATCATTTAAAATGGCCCAGCTTTAATATTATATATTTTTCTTATTTCTTCTATGACATATAGTTTTAATTCCATCAAAAATGGTTTCTGAATATTAATTTTGTCCGAAAAAAGACACATAAACACTATATATATATACACACACATGTATGTTAATGATATTCACTGGTTTTGACATTTTGTCAGAGATGTAGAGATCAAGGCTAGAGTGCATGAGAGTCAGGATACAGTAAATCTACAGAAAAGTTTAATGATCCAACAGGTCTCCAGACAGCCAACTCTAACTTGAAATATTGTGAGTACACAGTGAATGGAAAACAGGTGATGTTACTGAACTAATAAAGGCGGAAAATCTGAACAAAGGAAAACTAGGTTTTAGGAAATATAGATGTTTTTTAAATCATACATAGTGATTTTATTTTAATAGGTTTTACTAGTTAGTTGCAAAGAAGGAATTAGTATTTTTATCTAATGTTTATATTTTATTTCAGTATGTAATGCTGAAGTTGTAGTTGGCCCCTGCTTATTTTAAAGAGGTTTAAAATAGGTATAGCAATCTGACATTTTTGTTTTTATCCCAACAAATTTATGATAGATCCACACATGATAAAAAATCAGTGACTACATATTGACTCAAATATAGATCTAAAGTTCTTTTTGGTATTTTAGGTCACATAAATGCATTAAACACTGAAGTATAAACTCCCACAAAGATTAAAACATTACCCAAGATTTTATTACATTTTTTAAAAACCTTACTATACACCCTCCTTGATGAGGCTAATATGCCATCAAAGGAAATTATATATATATATATATTTAATGCTATTTATTCCATATTTTTACATTTTAAATAATTTTATTCTATATTTTTATTTAGATTACTTATTACTTTGTACAGTTTAGATTTTTTTTTAAATATTTATTTTAAATGTATGTTTTGCAAAGCCTGCGTATCTGTGTTTTATTTTTTAATTTTAATAAATAAATAACATGGAAATCTACAAATATGTATGCTACAAATATACTACAAATATGTATCATAAATATATCCTTTTTTATTCATTAAAATGGACTGCATTGGTAATAATAACGATTTAATATGCCAGCATGTCATACTATTGATTTTATTTTGCTCACAGTCCAACTGTCATCTTTCATTACACAGTTTCCTGTTGGACAGGACAAGGATATAAACGCAGGAACACACATTTGATTTATACACACAATACTGGCACACATTTGTGTCATCACACCTTAGATCAACAGAGCCATAAATGTTACTCACAGCAAGATCCGTTAAGGTTAGTTGAGAAGAACAGAGCATCTATTCCCCTGTCGAAAAGTAGAAGAGAGAATTGATCCGTGAGATTACACTCCTGAGACCTCATAAAACAACAGCAGTCAGATCGGGTCACTTTGTTGGCAGCATAACAACTGCAAACATATAGCATGCTAAAATCTCAAGCAAGGAGATGTATTTTATGATGATCCCTAAACAAACCATATTTTTGCATAATGAATGACATATTCATTATTCATATAAACAAGAAACTGGCCGGATAGAGATTGATCCCCTATTACATCGGTGTCGTTGTCGTAACGGGATATTTAAGACTGTCACAGATCATATGACGCACTGTTAAGACGAGACTCAAGAGAGTGACTCAGGCTGAGGAGATTTCAGGTTACCAAATCATTCAAAACAGATTCGAACATTTGAGAGATAGTTAACCCACAAAAATTCTGTTGAATACAAAAGAAGATATTTATAAGAATGTTGAAAACCAGTAGCATTAAGCTCCACAGTAGGTCAATTGCAACAATTTTTCAACATTCTTCAGAATATCTTCCTAAACAGGTGGATAGTGAGTAAATGATGACAGAAGTTTATTTTTTGGAAGAACTATCCCTTTTTTAAAAGCCGGTGGGCCGACTTTGGACTATTTGTTTTTACTTCATATATTGGATGATATTAAACATGAAATTTGTTAGAAAGGATACTACACTTCCTTTGAAGTCTGCATAAACTGGAAGCTGCAACCATTTTTTTATATTGATACGCAGTTCAATATAAAGGGGTAATGGTCAAAAACTGAAAATCTTCCAGTAGACCTCCGATTTTTGAGTGGATCACAGAGTAAGGATGAGTTGCACCTTTTGACAAACTTTCCTACAGTTTACATAGAAGGGTTGAAATTTATTTTAATAATTGGGGAAAAATCCTGAAATTCTGTGACCTACAATGTAAAGAGTATATAATGTAACATATAATGTAATGTAATGTAATGAGTATGTAATGTAAACATGTAACAAGACAAAATAATAATTAAGGTTATATTAGCAACCCCCCACCCTCTTTTTTGGTTTGTTTTTGGTTTATTGACTCAATTTATATGACATTATTTATTTATTGTATTTATTTATTTTGTATTGGTTTGGTTTGCTTTCTATATTTGCTATTCATCTTACAAAATTATTTGCAAATAAGAAAAATCAATAAAAAGTTCAAATTGTAAAAAAGAAACTAAATATTAAATGTGAAAGCAGTGGGCGTGGCTTGTTTTTTCTACTGCAAGCTGATTGGATGTAGTAAAGTAGATATTTAATTCAGAAAAATCTGGAAAAGGGCTTCTGTACAGTTATTACAGCCTAACAGCCCCATCCTCCTCACCATTTCTGGGTTGTTGCTAGGCATGGGCCGGTATAAGATTCTGACGGTATGATAACCTTGGATAAAAATATCACAGTTTCACGGTTTGACGGTATTGATTCCTGCTCTAAAATATATTATTTTTAAATGTCTGGCTAAAAAACAAAACCTTTGTCCCCCATGAACACAATATATTTTATTTTGAGAAACATTTAAAATATTTTGGGGCAGTAAACAATATCAAGTTAAATAATATCAAGTGAATCATTGACTTCTGCAGTTTTCATTTGTTTCAAAAACACAGATATCTTTACAATTTACACCTAAAAAAAACAACAAAAAAATGTAAATAAAAAATTTAACTCGAACCTTAGGAACGGTATAGCAGAAAATTTTGGCGGTATGAAAACTTTGACTTTTACAAACCGCGGTATACCTTGAAAACGGTTATCGTCCCATGCCTAGTTGTTGCTAGCACAGATATGGTTGCAGCTGGAAGTTTACGAGAATTATTTGTATTTATTAAATTTATTAAATTTCCCATTAATAGTGTTTTATAAACATCTACCCCTACCCCTACCACAACCCTAAACCCAACCGTCACAGTACTGTTAAATTATTAATTATTGTTTTACAGTGTCACAAAAATGATGCTATAGTCATGAACTTTATTTTTCTCTCAATGACATGCACAGATGAATTGTTGACCATAGAAACTAGCAATGTGAGCTAACAAAATCAATACATTACTATTGTTTGCATGTGTGCTTTCACTTTTTAAAGTCACATATCAGGGTTTTGAGCAGCTTTTTTGGCCATGTTTCTGGTTGTTACGCAAAAGTGAAAAAACCAAAAAACTACTTCTCTCAACCTAACGTTTTTTTTTTCTTCTTCTTCTTTCATGGTTTCATTTTATGCTGTTAAACTTGTAATGACACCCTTCTTCAGGAAGTGGTACAATTTGTGGAGGGAAAGCAACAGCATGAACATGGCTTTAGCATCATGTTTTAAAAATCTAAAATATTTAGTGTATGGTATCTGGTGTTTGAAAAATATGCAAAGATCTGTTCCTCTTTTTATGTTTTAGTCAAGTTATAAGTAATAAAATGAAAGTGTCTTGATATTTAATGGTGGGCATGTCTTAAAATCAGGTTGAAATACTTCCTTATACTGCATTCTCTACATCTGCTTGTTTTGTACTTCGAATATAATAATGCCATTCCATTAAAAGACACTGCATGAGAGCAGGAACGATCAAGGTTTTTGGTGTGGCTTGTAAATTCATGTGCAAACTTCATATGATGTGGTTGTGGGTGAGAACTTCCTGTTGTATGTTGTAGATTCACACTCTCGAGATGTCGTACTGATCTGCCCCAATTTCTGACTGCCGTTTTGATCCTCTTTCCAAAAAGGTGGAATACTGTTCTTTTTTTAAAACTAGGTTACCAAGAGGGCTGCAGGGACGCCTGAGGATGAACCTTGCCTACCGTTAGGAAAGCTCAGAGGACGAATAAAGGAATTGTAAGGTTTATAATGCATATAAACAAAAAACTAAAGAGTGTTTAAACAGGTCTTGCTCTGTTGGTTAAACACTGAATGTGTAAATGGATAGTCTGGATGAATTTGCTTTTAAAGATAACTACTTTTGTGTTGAAGTGTGTAAATGCAAGACTTTAAGCTGAAATAAACAGTAGACTTAAAGTGAAGTTTGATGCAGGCTTTTATCTGGGGCAGCTGAGCGTCTTCGGACATTGAAAGCTGAGCCTTGTGGAAAAACAGGATGACTCAGCAGAGAATGTCTCGTGTTGCTGCCATGGTGGCCATATTTGCATGTTTGTGTTGTTGTGTCCTGGATATACAGCCGTGACACGATAGAACTTCCCAAACAGGCTGGTCAAATGTAAAAAGAAAATAGGCCGTGCTCCACCCTGTGTCTTCACAAACACAAAGCTCCTAAATAGCTAACTCGCTTCTAGGTATTTTGACAATCATTGAAAGATCTTACCATTTCACCACGCACACCATCTCATGAATTTTTGCCCAAGTTGTACCAAAGTCTTTGGAGATCCAGAGGTCATGCTGAAACGGCAGTAAAAAAAGAAATTATGCAAATGTTCAAAAGCAGAAATGCACCACATGAAATGCATAATAATGTTGTGTCTTCTTGTATATACAGAACTGGAAAACGTAACAGATCACACACACACAGGATGTATACTTTAATTAAATTAAAATACAGATCAAATTTGAAGTAACATTTTTCTGTTTAGTCCTCTAAATTATTAGTAGAAAAGTGGGTTGTGCTTTATTTCATGGTATTACTTATTTACATGATTTTACAGAGTACTTAACGAGGAAAGTACTGGCTAAAATAAGGTAATTACATTGAATTTGATTAGGTTTAGAGGTTGGTTGAGGCTTAGCACCTAGTTATTATATGGTTAAAGAGATAGTTCTCCCAAAAAATTAACATTGCCTAACCCAGGCTCCTTTTGAAAACGTACCCATATATACATTTCTGGGGAGCACCAAATACATCCCAGGAGGTACGTTTTTTGCATTTTTTTTTTTCGTGAATCCACCTGAGGCCACTGTGTACGTTTTTTCAGATCTCAAATTTCTCTCGCTAGTGGTATTCTCACCTGCTGTTCTCACGTAAATCCACCAGAGGCTAAAGTCACTAAGGCCCCGTTTACACTAGTGCGTTTTAGTTTTAAAACGGTGTTTTAGCATGAAAACGATCCGCGTCCACACTAGCGTTTCACCCAGAGTTTCTAAACAGATGTCCCTCCACACTCCCCCCGTGAATGCGTCTCGCTGGTTCTTCCCGGTGTAACCGGCGTTCTAAACGGGGCTTAAGCGGCTGGAAACGTGAGCGATTAGCGAGTGCTCGAACAGTAGCTTGCCTCTTGCGAATATATGCAGCTGTTGTAGTAAAAAAGGCAGAGTTTAGCTGCACAATAGCACCTAAAACGGACATTGGTTCTCCCAACGCTCCCATTTCTGTTCCCAGCAGCCATGCCTCCGTTTTCAAAGGTCTCCGTTTTCCCTCATCCACACTGAGCAGCAGCATTTTAGAATGAAAACGGCCTCTCCAGCGTTTCCAAAATGCTCTGTTTTTGCGGCTCAAAAACTCCGGCGTAGTGTGGACGGATGGCGTAACCGTAGCAAAACTTATGCGTTTTAAAACTAAAATGCACTAGTGTAAACAGGGCCTAAATGACCCTCCTCCTTCCTTAATCCAACCAATACTGTTTTTAAGAGCACTGATTGACCCGCCCACCTACTTCCCTAAACCCAACCAACAGTTATGAAAAGCAATCCAGAGAAAGAAAAGCTTTCTGGAACCGTTCTTCGCCAGACTCAAACCGCGTCATCATGCTCAACTCCTTTCTGCTTCTCAAGTCCGCCCACGTACATGGCGAGTTAAGTGGACACACTGGTAACAGCAGGAAAGCCGTCCATATGGAGGTAAGTGGTCAGCTGGTAAGCGCGAACAGGAATGGCGTCATACCGCCCTGTAGCATTCGTTTTAAAGACAAAATGCAGCCATACGTGCTTCTGGCTACATAATTCGCAATCTCCAGAAATGTATATAGGGCTACGTTTTCAGAATGAGCCTATGATGACATTTCCTCACCATTTACTCACACTGAGGTCAGTCTAAACCAGTGATCACCAATCTCGGTCCTGGAGGTCCGGTGTCCCTGCAGGGTTTAGCTCCAACTTGTCTCAAAACACCTGCCTGGATGTTTCAAGTATACCTAGTGAGAGCTTGATTAGCTTGTTCAGGTGTGTTTGATCTGTGTTCAAGTGGGTTGGAGCTAAAATCTGCAGGATACCGGACCTCCAGGAACAAGTTTGGTGATCCCTGGTCTAAACCTTCAAGAATTTCTTTCCTCTGCTGAACACAAAACAAAACATTCTGAGCAACGTTCGGTGAAAACAACAGCCATTGATATTCATAGTAGATCCCAAAGTCAATTTAGCAATCCCAAAGTCAGCTACTCATTGATAGTAGAAAAAAATACCATGAAAGTCAATGGCTCAATGGAAAGTCAATGGCTGTTTTTTTTTCTCTCTCCAACATTCTTCAGTATTTGTGTTCAACAGAAGAAAGGAACTCAGACATGTTTGGAACAAATGGAGGATGTAAATAAGTTGACAATAGCATAGCTGTTACGTAATATATGGATCGGGACAGTAAAATAAACTGCTATCGAATATTATACAGGCTCTCACCTTGGTGCTGATAGCCGCAAGCACATCAGTAGTTTGAGGGTTGTACATTATCTGCATTAACGGGTGAAAGGGCAGCTCTGTGTGGACGAAACTCTTGCCAAAGTCTCTTGAACGGAAAATTCTGGCACCACTTCCTCCCGAAGCATCTCCCGTGAGGATCACCTAAAGGGAAGAAAATCAGAGATGCTTTAAAGTGCTGTTGCACAGTCGAACATCAGCAAATAACTGAAGGTTCAGCTTGTCTTTTCTCACTTTGATTGACATGAAGCATTTAACAGTCTACAGGCCAATTCAGCGACTCGAGAAACACCTTTAACATGATCTGATTCAGCTCGTCAGCCCACGTGTGCTGAAATGAGGGAGCTTACTCAAATGTTTGTTAGCTTTTTTGCATACCTTGCCAGAGTTTTCCGGACCAATAGCAATCCCAAAGTCAGTGTTGATGAAGGTGTTATTGATGAGTTCTGAGACATCCTCAAATGACTTCCCATAGTTTTCACTGTCACAAGAAGAGAAAGACTTCGAGTGAGGTGAAGTCCTCAAAATATGCTACTTTATGAAAGCAAATCCAAAAGTTACAACAAAAACATAACTACTGTAAGAATACACATACAGTAATAAAGCTTACATTGTAACAGTGTCTCTCTGTTTTTTACAACATCCGAAATGGTTAATTCAAGATTTTGATCTCTCTACACCTCTCTAATCCTAGATCTTATCAAGTTCTGATTGGTTAGATGGCCAAAGACAGCTATACAAAGACATGAAAATGTCTCGCATTACTATGAATGTTAAAAAGTGCTCTCAGTTTTCTTCAGAGAAAAGTGCTCAATGCTCACTATGGCTGCCACAGCAAAGGAAATCCTGCCCTCTGGGAAAAATAGCCAATCATCTTTTTTTTATAGCAACAAGTTCTTTGAGTGGAAACAATTCATATTTGCTTGATTTTGTTCAGATTTGCTTGATCTTTACAGTAACCCCTGTTGTTTGGCGACTGCTTTTTGCTTGTGTTGATTTTGACAGGAGAAAAGACATCATCACACCATCTTGTGTTCTTCTAGTGTCATCCGGCCTCATGTTCTGTCTCTATTATTCCAGTGTTTGTAATGGTGTCCTCCGGTTACCATTGAAAAAGCCATAAAGGAGATTGGTGTCATGCCAATCATTGCGCATACACAGCAGCTGGAGCAAACTGGAAATGATCGTAAATATTAATAAACGTAATTAATTTAGTTTTTCTTCCAGCATAAATCAAAACCTATTTTAGCTTAGTTTTTGTTGTTGATTTGAATATTGTAATTCACCTGCAATGACAGCAAGCAGGTTTTTGAGATTTCAGGATTCCTTCATTCATCTAGATAGGACTTTGGTCTTAGTCGCTGAGTGAACTGACTTTCCCTGACAGGAGCTTTGAGATGGCCCAGTCTGTTGTGATTGGTCTACCACTTACAGTGTGTGTCTGTAACAAACACTCATATCTGAATGTCAGCTCCAAATGTTTTCTCAGTATTTGCAAACAAAGCGATATGTACAGTAATAATAGTGACCGTTTTACTGCATTAACTTTAGAGTTATCACCCTTTGGAACTGCATTTAGAGTGGATTCACCTTCACAGCACAGCAAAAAAACAAAGACTTTTCCAAACCTCAGCTACAGTATTTAAGGGTAGACATTATTTCAGGCCACCAATGAAGAGCATTGGATAGCATTATACAAATTTACAAATCTAAGAGAAACAAGACTGGAATTGCTGATTGTCTTGTTTTAAGCAGTTTAGAATCTGATGCTCGATTTTGTGCAGCACTTTGGGTTTTTTTTCATAATTTTTACAAAACAGCATAATAAAAGCACTTAAAAAAGCTCAAACTAGCACTCACCTCCTGTACAGTTTGGATTGTCCAAATCGCAGGAAGACTAATGGCATCTGAAATGTTGTCAAAGCCAGCACCACCTAAGATTGACACATAGAGATGGTTATTGACCTTGAGACAAATCCTCACAATATATTATTGGAAAACTGCCTTTATGGGAAGCCCTGCTGCTTGTAGTTCAAAAGTCTAGTGTCAGTAATTCTTTTCAGCAGGGCTGCATTAAACTGAGGCGAAATGACTACAATACCATATGGTAACAAAATGTCACACAAAGGTCACAACAATGTAAAGAATCCTAGAAAAAAAGGAATAAAACAAATAGTAGCAATGTTTTGATAATTAGAATGATTTTCGAAGGATCATGTGACACTGAAGACTGGAGAATTATTGCTGTTGAATCAGATTTGTAAAAAACAAAATATGTTTTCATAACAATATAGGACACCAGCCAAGAACAGAGTAAAAATAAAGATGATTTAACATGATCTTGAATGTGCACTGGGGCATGAGAGAGGTCAAACTGATCATGAGACTGCATTTGCCATATTGGTACTCGTGTTTATTTTTCTTTGTAAGCCCTGCAAACAGCACGGGAGATCTGCAAAGATTACTCTAGACAATCTAAATTTAAACCTAATAAACCTAAACCTACCCTAAACCTAAATTTAAATCTAAAAAAAAGTCCCTATCCAAACTTGAATGGAATTATTAAAGTGGTTCTCTCAGAGACTTTATCTCAGAAAGGCAAGCCCATAATAAGTGTATGCGTGTGTACATAAAACAAATCAAAAGTGAAACTTACCCCAGTTCCGTCCCCAACCCAGGCCAAAGACACAGATCCACTAATATCTTGAAACGTCCACTGAAAGAAACATATTTTTATTAATATTTCACAAAAACGAAGACAGGAAGTGTCCAAAACTGAAAGGAACATCATGATGGAAAACATACAAGAGTTATTAGAAACACACAGCTACTGAATTTCCAAGAAGGCAATGTCATGCAAAACAAATGCTTTCGTTAAATCTGAATCATGTCATTGTTAAATCTGAAACTTAGTCACGATTACCATCAAACTGAAACGAGACAGATATGACAAATCATCTGGGTTGGGTAAAGTTATTTTCAAAAGTAATATATTACAATCTTAAGTAGGGCTGGGTCGATAAACAATATTATAATGAATGGCAATAGAATTTATGCCAATAACAATAATAAGCTTTGAACTTTTTGACTCTATATTGATCTAAAAGCCAATCACACTGCAGAAATGTGCAACAATAGGCATCTAGAAGTGTGTTGATATTAGAGATGAACCGATTTTTTGGCCACCGAAAATGTATTGGCCAAAAATATGTTATGCCATTTAATGGACGAACTTATTTTTGTGGCTTCAGTCATTGTTGGGGTACTCTTTTAAATCTGGAAAAATTACCAACTTCTATCGAAATATATGTCGTTAATGTTCAATATGGAAAATAATTATCAAGATTGCATTTAAGATTGCATCTTAAGTAATTTAAAAAAAAAGTAACTACTTGTGTTAGTTTCATTTAAAGGAAAGTAATGTGAAAACGTGTTATGTTGTTTTTGCTTTATTTAAAGATTTAGATTTAGAGGATAGCTATATAATACTTTGAAAAGTAACATTACCCAATACTGCAAATCATACAAATAGAAAAAACAGGAAGGAAATATGAAATTGAAGATGACATATCAAAACTGTTTTATTTTTAATCCTCTACCTTTAGATGAGTGGCTCTCAAACTTTTTACGTCAAAAACACCCTCCTCCCCAAACAAAAGAGGTTATTTAAGCCTAATAACTCATTTGTGTAAGCAAATATGACATTCCTCTGCTTAAAAATCAATCGTAATCTGTTTTCTCTTTCATTTAAAGCACTTTCCTTTTTGATTTTCTAAGTGCCTCTGAACTGAATGTTGACTAAAATACTTCCACTTTCTTGCACCGTTCTGTCTGTGACCCTTTAAATAACAGTTAAATCTTATAATCCCATCTAGTCATTCTGAACTCGGTCTACAATTGAACATACACCCAAACACTATATAAAGACTAAAAGGTCAGCGTAATTACAGTGTATTAACACATCTTTGTTCATGTCACCTCTTTTAATTTTAAGATAGCCTTCTACAGAAACTCAGACGCACATACGGTTGAAACATATGTGACTAAAGAGCAGAGGAAGTTGGTCAGAGACAGGGTTGGTGAGGTACAAATAAATTGATATTTAAAAGAGGTGAGGTGTCAACACCCTTCCAACACCTCTTTAATATGTTTGGTCAATGACAAGAAATTTCCGAGAAAAGGAAGTCATCATAATGACTATTGTGTCAAAATGTTCTCTGTTCCATTTTATAATAATACTTACATTTGCTTGTTTTGTAAAGTGGTTTGGTGAAAATTTAAATGCATTGCAAAAACGCATAGCTGGATAGGAACAAAGCATTAAACAGGTTGTACCAGTTTAACTGGTTCTACAACTGCAGCAAGTCAGACTACTCCTACTGGTCAAGTACACAGTGAAACACAACCATAAACATTTTAAAATTATTATAAAAACGAAACGAAACGTATTCTGAGGGCATGACAGGAAGCACACAAGAAAGGCAACCTTACCCGTCTTAAACTACTTTTTATATCAAACTATCATATTAAAAAAGGCTACATTTTAAGACATTTAACATTATTCTTATTTCTATTTATCACAAAAATGCAAGATATGTTAATGCCTTTGAGCTAAACAACTGATAGTTCTTCAACATCTAAAGAGCTTTTAAAACCATTTAAACACACTTTCCTATGCAATAAGTTCTATTTTGTTATTTATTTCTTAGCAAGCTAAGAGAGCTCCGTATAGTAATTGCATACAATTTATACAGTGTATAAAGGTGCTTGTCAATATTGAATTACTCGCTATAAATATGTGTTTACTATTTAGAGTTAATGACCATTCGTAAAAGAAATAACTGGTGCAGTTTCAAGAAATACATATTTAGATTTCTCAGTTATAATGTATAATAAATGTCAAGTTAGGGTGGTGTAAGTTAGTTAGAGAAAGACCGCCTAGCTTTTAGGGTTGCATTGGTGCTTCAGTTGAACTTACGTTGTGCGTATTGCTAGTTAACTTGCTCTCATATCCGTCCAACCCATTACATGAGTCTGAGCCACCGTTGGTGCTTCTTTTCTGGATGCGATGATGAACCCGAGAAAAATCTGCATCCGATCCCGTCCCGAGCAGACTTCTGACGGATACCAGAGACTTCGCATACAGCGGGTGCGCGTTAGAGGATCCAGGATCTACATAGAAATACACACCAAATGCCATTGGAAAAAATAAAAGTGCAATAAAGTGTCCTAGGCCTCTCATTTTCCGTCTTCAGAGTATTTCCAACAGGACTGTGTTGCTGTTTAAATGCGCATTAATTCCTCAGTGTCTCGCTCCTGAGCGGCTGCTGACGGTCTCAACATAAACAGACTGCCTGTGACAGCGAAAGGTCCCTGCTGCTTATATTATTAGTGCTGCCTCCTCAGAGAGCACAATCAACGCCCTTTTTATTTCATCTAGACAATTTCCAAAAATAGCAGAAAAATCGCAGACCACACAGTTTGCTGTTACGGACTGTACCCTTGACTGTATTTCGTGTAAAACACTTCAAAAACGAGCAACCCGAAAAAATAACGATGAAAAGAATGCACCTTGCAGAGCATGCATATGATTGGCTACGGCGGCTGGGGCGTTTTTCTGATTGGTCAGTGGAGGTGGATTCATGTTTCTGTGAATCCTTCAGTCCTTGTGAACAAGTTAGTGTGACACGTCACACTTCAGCGGACAATATCGTGCTGAAACACGAGTCCTGCGTTTGTTCTGAGAAAATTAATTAAAATTAATGACCAATACGGCAATAAACTCAGAATTAAATTACCCCAAAATCCATTAAAGCTTTATGATGTCCAAAAACTGCACGTTGATAAGTGAGCTATGCTTTTTGGTTATATTTATTCAGACGCTTTTTATTTAAAGCAAAATAATGAATGCAAGTGATTGCTTATAAAGGGATAAATAGGAGAAGTGCAATGCAAAGCTTCAGACATTATTTAGTAAAGTATCAGGCATGGACTGATTGATTGCTTGATTTATTGATTGATTTGTGGACTTAAGGTGTATGTTTTGAGTTGTCTATTGAATTGTAAACATCTCATCATCATGTTTAGTCAGAAAAAGGAAAAGTGAATGAGAAGTTTCTGGAAAGTGATTTTTTATCTGTTTCTCACAACATCAGAAAGAGAATCTCCACAGGCAAAGGCCTGTTCTTCTTGATGTTTTGCAGTTCAAATTTGCTTGGCCATGCTATTTTACTATGTGGCAGGTTAGCTGGTGAAAAAAGATTACCTGAAGTAATGACTGAACTAATCGGGAAATTTGTTGATGACTGTATCTGGATGGAGAGTTAGAGTGACAGAATATGAGAAGGTTTGATATACACTGACCGGCCCGTAGAGATTTTGGTCCATATTGACATGATAGCATCATGCAGTTGCTGCAGATTTGTCGGCTGCACATCCATGATGCAAATCTCACGTTACACCACATCCCAAGGTGCTCTATTGGATTGAGTCTTGGTGACTGTGGAGGCCATTTGAGTACAGTGAAGTCATTGTCATGTCCATGAAACCAGTCTGAGATGATTCGTGCTTTATGACATGGTGCGTTATCCTGCTGGAAGAAGCCATCAGAAGATGGGTACACTGTGGTAATAAAGCAATCGAATATGGTCAGCAACAATACTCAGGTAGGCTGTAGAGTTGACACAATGCTCAATTGGTATTAATGGGCCCAAAGAGTGCCAAGAATATATCCCCCACATCATTACACCACCACCCCCAGCCTGAATTGTTCATACAAGGCAGGATAGATCCATGCTTTCATGTTGTTGATTCCAAATTTTGACCCTATATCTGATTGTCGCAGCAGAAATCGAGACTCATCAGACCAGGAAACGTTTTTCCAATCTTCTATTGTCCAATTTTGGTGAGCCTGTGCGAATTGTAGCCTCAGTTTCCTGTTCTTAGCAGACAGGGGTGGTACCTGCTGTGGTCTTCTGCTGTTGTAGCCCATCTGCCTTGTGGTTCGACATGTTGTGCATTCAGATATGCTCTTCTGCATTCCTCGGTTGTAACAATTGGTTATTTGAATTACTTGTATATGTTTGGACCAGTCTGGCCATTCTCCTCTTACCTCTGCAATAAGACTTTTGCATGGTTTGCTCAGATTGAAATGCAGCAGATCGTCTTAACCATGTCAATGCCTAAATGCATTGAATTGCATTTCAACATGTGATTGGTTGATTGGAAATTTTACAAACAGGTGTACCTAATAAAGTGGCCAGATGAGTGTTGGTGATGTTCTACATCCCATAATATTTTTGGTTGAAATGAAAGATACAAATGTGTAGTTTAGTTTACTAAAGCATGAACACATGTCTCAGATAGTGTGACTGAAACCATGCATGATCTTCTACATTCCTTTTATAAGATGAATAAGGGACTTCAAATGCACACACTTTCTGCTTGGTTCTTTACAGCGTAATGATTTCATATGCCTAAATATCAATGCATGACTCAGTGAGATCATAGTAAAAAAATGCTGGAGCCTTCCAAAGTGCATCATGGAAGAAAGAAGCATCTGCTGATGCACTTCACAGTACAGCCTACCTCATAACTGTGTATTATCTGTGTCTCTGACTCATTTCATAATGAACAATTTTAGTTCATCTTCCCACAGACTCAAGCCTTTTTATCCTTATACAAGAAGACTCTAGAAACAAAGTGAAAGGTCAGTTTCTTAGATGTGCTTACTCATTTTTCTTAGACATGTTTGATTTTTTAAACAGTTTAGACATTTACTCTTTTTTCATTGTGTGTATTTCATGTTAATTACATTATAGTTACTACATATTGCGTGTGTTCTTGTGTATTTTTGAAATGGTTTAGTATAGCCTGCCTCATGATCACAAACCATGTGACACAGAAAAAAAGGCTTATTGTGACTTCCGTCATTGCCCTGTAATTCTGATCTGCCATCATGCTTATTCCAGATCTGCACTGCTGGCCGGGAGCCACATGCTTCCCATTGATTCTCATCCTGTCACTTCCATGGATAATATTTGCAAAAGAAGCTAACTACAGCATGGACGTCATTGCTGCAAGCAAGATTATAATTCTAAATATCAGGCCAGTGAGTCTGTGGTGAAGCATTTAACTAACTTTGCAATGCATACAAATTATGCATGGGAAAACCTGTCATACAAGTAAAGAAGATGTGACCTGAATTCCTCAGAAGTGACTGTATAATGTTTGGGCTCCTCCTGTCCATTGAGAGCTAGTGAGAGCTTTTATCACTGTTTGTGGATCATTCTAGATTCTCCATACTGTTCTTTTTTACACATAAGGAACTTTTATATATGCAAACTTGTTACTTTTGCCCCATTCTCTGTATGTAATGATGTTTACACAATGCAAAGGAAATACATTTAATTGTGTGGTGCCATAAGCCAAACAAGTTGTAAGGTAATGCAATCAATACAAAAAGTAACAAATTTTAATCTTCTTTTTCTATTTTCTATGCTTAAAATTTGCATATTTGCTACTGGCATCTGGCAAGGAAGATGTAAAAACGTTGATTAAAGACAAAGTTAAGCATTTATAATATTAATTTAACAGATTACTGATTTTTTATATTGGTAAAAACCTTGATAATAGCGTCCTCTAATGGCCATACTACAACAACGCTGAATTCTGTCAATCATTTTAAAATTTGTATTTTTATTTTGTATTTTTATATTCTACATGTGTCATTCAAAATAACTTTATATTTATAAGACAAGATATGACTGAAATAATCACAGAAATGTTACTAAAATCTGGCAACATGTATGCATAAGTTTGTAAGCTAATTAATTAATTAATTAATATATTTATAATTATTTTACTACAAAAATGATCAAGAAAATTAAAAAGTGACTGAACTGCATTATTACAAATGTAGCGTATATGCAAATTTTTATTATATCTATATTATATCTAATATTTATAGCTTAATCTAATAATGATAATAATACAAATACAACAACAACAATAATAATAATAATAATAATGATAATAATAATAATAATAATTTGTATTAATCGATTCTGCTTTTGCATAAATTTTTAGATTACCTTGGACAAACATTCTTCTCAATTTTCAAAAAAATATTTCCTAATACAAAACACGAGATTTAAAAGGTTATTTATATTGTCAATGTTCTATAAAATTTGCCATATGACACAACATATACATTTTAGAAATTAAAATCTACAAAATAAATTATTATGAATAATTTATTGTCATTAAACAAATGTACCCCCCCCCTTTTTTTTTGAACATTTATTGTATAAAAGAAAGATACATTTGGTACACATAATTTACAATAATAATCATTGAAATATTTACAATGGTACCAATAAAGAATTAAAAAGTAGAAGAAGAAAAAAAAAACAACAGAAAAAAACAACAGAAATCAAACAATAAAAAACAAGAAAATATCAATAGGTTATCTCATCTGAGGATAGATATATAATAGATAAAAAAAATTGAGAGTAAAGAAGATAATAGCGATTTTGAGATTCAATGGATTATACAATTTATTAAAGGTTGTGCAAATTGTATATTGTATTGTATTGTATTGTATTGTAAATTTGAATGCTTGCTTTTTAAGTTAATCTCGAATTGTAAGTAATTTTTAATCTCTTATATAAATGCTATAAAAACAGGCCTGTAATTAGAAAATGTATATACACGATCTGCATAAAAAAGAATAAGGATTATTATAAAGCAGACATTAAAAAAACAATACATCTTAATAAAAAAAAGTAAAAATAATTACATTTGGAGTCAAAGAAAAGTTCTGTGAATTAATATTTGAGATGAATAAATTGACATCTTGCCAAAATTGGGACACATATACCCAAAATAACTGATAAAAGGAACAATCTGTATCAAAGTCCGATACAAATCTTTTCTTTAAGGTTAAATGTAATCATTTAGCTACCATCCACCCAGAACTGCATCATGAGCTCGACTATGCCCCAGTTTGTCTGAGTGAGGGGACGAATCACGTCACCAACCACGTGCTCAAAACCATGCCTAAAGCTGAAACAAGAAAAGGGAGAGGAACTTTGACAACTTTTTGGTATTCGTCTGGTGACTACACAAGGTAAGCTTTCTGAATTTGACTTATTGTACTGTAATACTACAAAACACGGTTCGCTTTCTGCTTTACGTACTTGATTTCGCTCAAGCTAAATGCTGAACTTATTACAGGCTTGTTTAAACTTGTGAGAGAAGAAGAAAAGAAATCTGATATAAATTGAGCCGCATTTTCCGGGTGTTCATTGCTCCTGTGTTTCCGCATTGTCTGCAGTTGTAACGGTTTGTTGATGCTTTATTTGCAGAACACAATGAACGGGTTTCAACTGGACCTGAGCCCTTTGAAAGAACCACTGGGATTTATACGTGTACTGGAATGGGTACGTGCTGTTCAGTTAATAGCATTTTTGAGCTGTTCTGTGTCCTAAAGTAACACCACTACACCTTATGAAAAAATTGTGATCGCACATTGTTTTTGTTGCTAATTATGTTAAATCTTTAGCTTGAAGCAGATAAGCTTGAAATGTGTATAGTTTGCCCTTGTAAATGAATAGCGTCAATATAAAGTTTCCATAAGCAAATAAGACCTACTGTACGTTGTAAATTCCTTTCAGTACTATTTGGCATATGTTTGAATAGAAGTTCGTTCATTTACTTATTAAAAGGTTAGTAAACATATAATGATGTAATATAATACATAATGTTCATAATGCCAGCATCATTTACAAGATAAGCATCAGATATTATTACCATCATACTGCCTCTTAGGTTGTTTGAAACCCACCACTTCCTCTCTAAAATGAATGGCATCAACTAAAAGGAAGCAGAAAACAATTAGGCATTTGATGGTCATTTAGATATCTTTAGAATTACCTTTAGAATTACATTATGTGCTTAGTACTATGAAATGGATGCATGGTTTGGCTGTGAGTGACGGTGGCAAATTTAAACCATTTTGGTGGTAAGGGCCTCCACCACCTTGGGCGTTGTAGTTTTTGGCGGGAGGAGAGGTCGTCCTCCTTTCTCCTTGTTTTCATAACCATTTTGAGATATAGCATAAGAAAAACAATTTCATGGAAATGTCAAAATTCACATAAAACATGAATCCACCTCATTTATGGAATATGAGTTAAATGCATCATTAAAATGAGTTTGTAGAAATATTCATACAACAAACGTCAGTCATAACTGCCTCAGAACACATGAACACGATCACATGACAGCACTTGTATGTGTCTTCTACACTATCTATCCATCCATCCATACATCCCCCCCCCCCCCCTCTATATATAGTAGTATTTATGTATAAAAAAATGTAGCTGTGCACTTCACTACTTTGTAAAAATTGTTGGCCTCATAATGTTTAATTGAGTAACATAACCTTCCCTTCTTGAAACGACTTTTCTTCACTTCTGGTCACATGGAATGCCTTTTGGGCGGGGCTATCAGTGCATGTCCCGTTACTGCCCTGCCTCTCCAGTAATTCATTTCATCTGTAAAATGTAACTCATCCCTCTTGTCATCATTGGGTCTCTGAAAACATTGATGCTCCACAATTTTATTGTTCACCATTTTTTAAGCAATAAAATTGTAATAAAATAAAGTACATAAGCAGATTTGCTGCAGTAAGTTAGACATAAACACCACAGCGGGTAGGCAGAGTTTGAAACCTCAAGCATACTTTGAAATGTTAATTCTGTTTCATTCATACTAGAAACTAGAGGGCGCTCTCACACACAACCTACACGTATAAATTGCAGAGGAAAAGACGTTAGCTATCAATGCAGGACATCAAAGAATAAAGATAATTGAAATGCATAAATTAATCAAACATGCTTGTGACAGTATGGATTAGTTGTCTTCAAGTCATCCTGGGTATCAGCACAAACACTAATTGACCTTGCCTTTTATCACTATATTGAATACCATACAGTAATGTTAGTATGATTCCTTCTTTCAGTGAAGTTATTTCAAACAGTCAACTGGTGCTAAGAGGTAGTTTTTTGTAAACAGGCTCAAACACGCAAGCTATCGCACACATACTACTGTAATAATAACTCAGACCCATTATAGGTTTTATCATTACTATTACAATAAGTCAGATATTTTCAATGCTGGGAGAATTATTCAATATTCACATTTTTTACCAATGTTTAAGAGCAATTGATGGTCATAAAATATCTCAAAAAAGATTTTACATAAATATCTTGCCACCTGAGTGGCGCTCCCACTACCGCAGTGGGGCTGTTGTTGTGTGCAATGGCACAGCCCTAATGCATGCTTTATTTGCTTTCCATTTATAAAAGATTCATTCACTGAATTTATTCATTCCAACCTTTCACTTTCACTGTTTTCTTTTCAGATATTTGCCATTTTTGCTTTTGCCACAACTGGGGGTTATTCTGGCTCTACTAGTTTCAACATTGTGTGCAAGGGCAGCAGTGTCACCCAAGAAATAAATGCAACCTTCAGCTACCCTTTTAGGTAATCCTTTTAAGGTCTATGATAAGAATTTTATATAGTAATCAGTTTTTTTACTGCCATTGTGTGGACAGCCTGTATTGTAATCAATATCTTGGATGATTTCCAAGTCATTCAAGATCTTGATCAGATTTTTATGTAAAGTATTCTGGGTATTTTTTACCAAGACCAGGGGCGAATTGGGACCGTATTTTTGCCCGAGACAGTTAAACATCAACATTAAACCACTTGAGTGGGGGGTGGGGATGAGGTGCAATTGGTAAGTGTAGAGCTATTTAGGACTCTTTATTTAATAGAGGAGCTCTCCAATTAACAACACACTTTGTAGTATAAATGTGAGGATGTGTAGTGTGAAGTGTGTTCTTTTGCTGTTGTACAATAAAGTTGAATTACAAAAAAACAATAAAAAAAACAATGCACTTTACAACCTTGATTTTTAATTTTAAAAAACACATGAAAATTTATGTAGGATAATGTTATCTTCTGAGAATTTCCTGAACCCAGAGCTATACATGCTATATATACAAATTAATGAATGCTTAAAGCAATATGTTTGCTACTTTTGTACTTTTTGTCTTATTAGTGTAGTAAAATCACTGTCTTTTGAGACAATCCTCTTTTCTTTTTCTTCCATGCGTTCAAAATAGCGAGAATATTTCCATCACAGTAATGTAAGGCTGTAGTCTGCCATCTTTGTTTCTATCTATACCCGCTAGGAGCACATTCTCTCATTCAGTGCGGGATTCAATGTGAAAATGTTAATTGTAATTCAGCAATTTGTTTAATAAAATCTAATTAATTAAAATAAAAAGTAACTGAGATATTATTACTTATTTTTAAAAGCATTGCATTACTTTACTCATTACATAGAACAGTAATATTGTTACGTAACTCGGATTACTTGTAATGGGGTAGCCTAACAATAAATATATATATTCATATATATATATATATATATATATATATATATATATATATATATATATATATATATATATATATATATATATATATTTATTGCTTATATATATAAGCAATGAATATGAACTTTCCTGTGAATGAAGTGTGAACATGAAATAAAGTGTGAACATGAGCAATAAATTGCAGGCTGCAGTTCACTTAATGGCCCCCAGTGTCACTAAAAGCAAGTGATTCTGAATTATAGATATTACAATGAAAGTTTTTCACATTTTTAATTCCACTTTTAATGATATTATTTATATAATATAAATTATATAACAGGTGTCACGGTGGCACAGTGGGTTGCACGATCGTTTCACAGCAAGAAGGTCACTGGTTTGAGCCTCGGCTGGGTCAGTTGGCATTTCTGTGTGAAGTTTGCATGTTCTTTCTGTGTTCGCGTGGGTTTCCTCCGGGTGATCCGTTTTTTTCCCACAGTCCAAAGACATGCGGTATAGGTGAAGTGGGTTAGCTAAATTGTCCGTAGTCTATGTGTGTGAATGAGTGTGTATGGATGTTTCCCAGCGATGGGTTCAGGCTGGAAGGGCATCCACTGCGTAAAACATATGCTGGATTAGTTGGCGGTTCATTCCGCTGTGGTGCCCCCAGATTAATAAAGGGACTAAGCCAAAAAGAAAATGAATGAATTTATGAAATATTATAATATTTATGCAAATTTTACAATAATTAATTTCCTGCCTTCTCCTAATTTCCTTAATTTTTCTTGTTTAAAAAGGCTCAATACGCAGAGTTACAAAGTCCCAACCTGTGAAGCCAATTCAACAAACTTTCAAACCAGACAGCTGACCGGAGACCATTCATCATCAGCTGAGTTCTTTGTAGCTGTTGGAGTTCTGGCTTTCCTGTACACCACAGCTACTCTTGTGTTGTACCTGGGTTACCAGCACCTCTACCGTCAATCTCCTCGAGGCCCCTACATTGTGAGTGCTTACTGTAGGTGCAAGTTCACACCTTTATCAATTGCTTTTTCAAGAGTTTTAACTAACCGCCTATGTTCTTGCATCCTTTTAATGCTCATAATGCTTTTTAAATATGTGTACTATTTTCACATTTTAGGTCTGTTTAAACCCGAATTATCGTGTAGCTTAACAAAACAGTCATAACAGAAAATCTCTCAAATGTAAAATTACACATAACCAACAACAAAACTATGATGTTATTATAATTATTTCATGGTGGCGCAGTAGTATAGCATGATCGCCTCACACCAAGAAGGTCGCTGGTTTGAGCCTCGGCTGGGTCAGTTGGCATTTCTGTGTGGAATTTGTATGTTTTCACTGTGTTTCCTCCAAGTGCTCTGGTTTCCCCGCAAGTCCAAAGACGTGCTATAGGTGATTTGGGTAAGCTAAATTGTCTATATTGTATGAGTGTGTATGGATGCTTCCCAGTGATGGGTTGCAGCAGGAAGGGCATCCGCTGCGTAAAACATATGATGGATAAGTTAGCGGGTAATTCCGCTGTGGTTAATAAAGGGACTAAGCTGAAAAGAAAATGAATTAATTAATTTCACATTTGCAAAACTTTCAACCAAAGGATCAGCGTTTCATGGTTTGTTACTATGCAAACTTATTCATCCCAAAAGTGTGTGAGATATTTTTGAAGGAAGTTTGTTGACATTTATATAGCAAGTTTTACAAAATAAATTATTTTACATGATACTGTACCACATACATGGCCTGGACATGAAACTTCATGTAAATACATATATTTTAAAAATCTGAAAAATGGATTTAGAAAAATATTGAAATATATATACTGAAAATATATATACTTAATCTTTAAAAAATCAGAATAATGGATTCAAGAAATATTGAAATATATAAATATAGATACTAAAATATATATACATAATCTTTTAAAAATCTAAAAAATATGGGACTTTATATGGATTCTAAAAAAAAAAGTATTTTTTACTTATAATAAATACTTATTTAAATATTTACTTTTCATCTTTTAGAAAATGTATATGTTTCTCTTCAAATAACTTTAGATATTCATGATTTGAACAGACTACAACTTCATACGTTAATAAATACTGTAATAAATAAGTAATTTAATTGATGCTCCCTGGCCAATTTTAACATTAGCCCGTTTTCAGTATTGTGCTGGATTTCAGCATTACTTGTTTGCAGGATGAACATTTGTGAGCTGTTTTTGAACTGTGTGGGAGTGTGAAGAGTTTCACTGGTGTGTAAATGAGGAAACAGAGGGCTGGGTTTTTCTGACAACAGCTGCAACTGTTAAAGTCTGTTAAAGCTTGAAGTGCCCTGAGGTTAATATAAGCACATGCCAGCTCTTAATATAAAAGATTAGGGCATGGATGAAAGAACTTGGCTGTGAAAATAAAATAAAACTAAATTAATAAAATATGTATCTGTTTGTACATATATCTCTGTATTTAATGATATAAATTTTTCAGGATCTACTGGTAACTGCAATCTTCACATTCATATGGCTGGTTTGTTCATCTGCCTGGGGAAAAGGCCTTACTGATGTGAAATGGGCAACCAGTCCAAATTCACTCGTGTCCCTAAATGAAGTGTGTAGGCAAGGATCGAACAAGTGCACTGCAGGACACACGCCGCTGATGGGCCGCCTCAATTCCTCAGTGGTAAGAGGATTATAATTCAGCAATATAGTGATCTCGTGACATGCACAGGGAATTGAATTGACTGATTGATTTGATTTATCCTATTTTGCCAGATGTTTTTACCATTCTCCTCGGTATACAGTATATGTTCTGATTGTGGTTACGTGGACATTATACTGATTCATTTTAGGGCAAGACGATGCAGGCAAAAACACAGAATTGTGGCTTCTGAATAGAGCCAATAAGCGTTTCCAGTATAATAGAAAGAATAGATCCAAAATACATTCAAGTGTTTATTTTAGCCTGTTTTTGATCAATTTGTGTCTGTAAATTTCAGTTGCAGTTTATAATTTGATGCAATACATTAGGTTGTTTTATCAAAAATCAGTTTCCCTATAAAGCTCCACTTCATCGGCACTTCATACGCCAAGAGCATATTGCATATTTAAACATGACATTTAAGAGAACTTACAATAATGCTAACAAAAGTTTGCAATCTTTACAAAGAAAGTAAACGTTTCTTACCCTATTCACTTGTATTGTGTTAAAGGTATAGTTAACCCACATTTACACCCTCATTTATTTACTCTCTAAACCTTTCTTTTTTTCTGTTGAACACAATAGAATATATTTCGAAGAATGTTAGAAACCATTGACACTCATTGTAGGAAAAATAAATACTATGGAAGTAAGTGGTTACCGTTTTTTTAAAATAACTTCTTTTTTAACAGAAAAATGAAACTCAAGCAGGTTTGTGACAAGTGAAGGGGTCAAATGATGACAATTTTCAGTTTCTGAAGGAACTATCCCTTTAACTTTGTATTGTAGTGGCTTTCCACTTGCCACTGTTGTTGGTTGAATATGCAAGTTTGTAACAGTTAGAGTCCGTAGGCAAAATAGATGTAAATATAGGGTCTTTATTTGTTCTCCAAAACAACAGGATTCAATCATCTGTGTTGTTAAGTGGTGACGTATCAGTGACGTATGGAATACTGTTTCCGGGTTCAAGCCGCTACTCATTTGAATTGAGAAGATGTTCGTTTATGACCACTTTTTAGTCTTACCACACATTAGAGTGAATTTTATATAAAATCATCTCTGGGCTCTGGGCTTGCTGCATCACAAATACCAAAATTTTAACAATTTATAAAAAATGTATTAAAACAATATAATAATAATAATAATAATAATAATAATAATAATATTATAATATAAACAGTATAAAACAATTTATTTTTGGACATCAGATATTAGGCATGGATATATATATATATATATATATATATATATATATATATATATATATATATATAT
>CAIGQQ010026963.1:4691376-4704700 GCA_903798035.1 Danio albolineatus
TATATATATATATATATATATATATATATATATATATATATATATATTGCGATCGTGATTTTATTATTTACTATTAACATTTATAAACGTTTTTATTAACTTTTCATGAGGCTCCTTATACAGTCTGATACAGTGCTTGGACCCGGAAGCAGATAGTATATGTATGTAGCATTGTCCTAAATGGAACACAAATGTTTTTTTACTACGCGGAAATTCAAACCGTTTCTCTGATGAGGTTTGAAGGTTGCAGAATTAGGGAAATAAATGACCAAACTAGCAATTAATACCTGCCATGAGTATAACCGCATTCACCATCAGGAGGCCGTATAATCATTCTTTCTGGGAGAATTTTGCTTTCACAATCCAAAATAAATAAAGTAATTCAACTCCAGTGCCCATAAGCTCCGCCCCTTCCACTTTATGTGCAAAGCAGCGGCCGTTGAATGTGTGAAGTGTCCAACATTTCACACTTCATTTTAATGGTTGAATGAGTGCATCATCCGGATATTTAAAGTGCACTTATACTGTTTAGAGTTTTCAATGTGGACGCACTACACAAGCTGCGTCCCAAATGGCATACTTGTGCACTTTTCTACGCCATTTTGTAGTATAAATAGTGTAATAAGTGCGTTCACACTGGAAACTGTAAAAATAATAAGTGCACTTTAATTACCTGGATGATGCACTCATTCCACCGGTAATATGAAGTGTGTAATGATGGACACTTCACGCACTCAAAGACCGGAGCTTCGTACACGTAACGGAAGAGGCGGAGCTATCGTGCGCACATGTTGGATAACTTTATTTATTTTGGACTGTGAAAGCAAATTTCTCTAACAAGAGTGATTATAGCACCTCGCGATGGTGAATGCGGTTATAGTCATGCCAGGTATTATTAGGAATTTTTGGTCATTTATTTCTCTAATTTGGCGACCGTCAAACGTCATCAGGGAAACGGTTTGAACTTCCGCTTAGTAAAAAAGCCATTAGTGTTCCATTTGGGACAGCACTACATACATATACTTTGCTGTTGAGTGTGTAAGTGCATAAGTACATAGTGCATACGTGCATAGTGTATAGTGTGTCATTTGGGACACAGCTATACACTATTTATACTACAAAATGGCGTAGATGTAGTGTATAAGTATGCGATTTGGGACGCACCTTATGGTTTGGGACATATTCATTTTATTTCCGAATATTATTTAGCATGAATTGTATGCGAATTGGGACGCAGTATCTGTGCTTCCTACCAACACTCTTCCAATGCAGTGAAGCCACAGTTTTATAGTACCGTACTGTCACCTAGTGGCCAAATGCCAGTAAACAATGTATGGTCAAACCCTTTTTTTTTCCCTTTTTTTTGGATTATCAAATTAATACAAAATGAATCAAGTGAAGTTAATAATAATGCACATAATGAATATAAATCTGTTTAGATCTTTGGATTCCTCAACCTGATCCTGTGGGGAGGAAACTGCTGGTTCCTTTACAAGGAAACGCCATTACACAGGACAGCCAATCAGCAAGAAGGAGCAGGACAGCAATAACGAAGCAGCAGGTCACATCCACATTCATCAGGCAGGTGTTGTTGCAGTATTTAAGTGGTGTGCTACATTGCACCCAGTCCACTGAAGTTTTTTGTGTCTACCTGATGTGATGTCACAAACGTACCAAAGGTCTTCGCCTAGAATATTTTCATTACCATCAGATATTTGGATATTACACACTAAAGCAAAGCTGCATATTTACAGAAGATACAAGGGCAAGCCAATTTATTCGTACGATATTTACATCATAACAATATTATAAAACTGCTATGTTTCAGATTCCATTTGAACTTGTTACATGAAATGTTTTCTGATTGTTGTTTGCTGATTTTTTATATTTTTACTTAGATGTTTAACTTGTAATTGCTGTTGAAACGATATATCTTTTATAATGGTTAACCTTGCACAATACTCATTGCTGTTGTGTTTAGTTAATGATAGTTTGTAGGCCTGTCACGATATCTATTTTTCGTTGTACGATATATTGCACCAAAATATATTCAATAAATAAATATATTAAATAAATAATAAACAATTTTATTATCATTTTAAGACCCTTTTATGGCACTCATTATTTAATGACAGAATGACAGTATAATATCACAATGCAAGTACACTCTTTCAAAAAAACACATAAGATTTTATTCTTATGAATGATTAATTTTAGTTATAGTCATAATAACAATTTAATAATTAGGCATTGGAATCAGAATGTGAAATTGTATATATGTATAATAATAATAATAATAAATGTTAACAAAAAAGTGCAAGGTAAAAAGTAACTGAGGCTGCGGCTACCAGATCTATTTCCAGTTGTCAGGCATCCATATGAAAATAGACTAAAGTAATTTATTGTAAATACTATAGTGTTTTTTAAACATACTGACACTGGCACCTCCAACAGAGATAGAGAGGTTGCACGTTCAGCTAAAATGTTTCTAGAATTGGTTTTGATGTATGGCCGATATATATTGCATCATCTAAAATGATTGAGGACATGTCCATGTGTTGTGCGATAAGTCGACAAATTGATTATCGTGACAGGCCTTTTTGCCTTATTAAATATCATCTCAGTTTACTTTTCTTATTGTATTGAAATGTCCTTTATAAAATTTGTGCCTTATAACGTAGTTTATATTTACAAATGTTTACATAAAATCTGCCAAAATGTTTTGTGTGTTTGTGTGTGTTCAACAAAGATGGAGGCTTTTTTTAAAATAAAAAAGAATTTCATTTCATTTTATTGTGGATTGATTTGTGTTTGGCTCACTTGTGAGTATAATTTCTAATTACATAGTGGAAATTAATTTTGAATTATAATTGAATCATGCAAATGGGGTATAAGGCGAAGCATCTATAAAATTATGCTGTACATTTATCATAAACTGTTAACGGCAATGGTTTGTGAGGATGTTTTAAATGATTCTATGCACTGTACACAGTGATTATGAGGTAATTTACTGAAAACGGGGTATTTCCTATATGGGTATTTCCAGCATTTCATGTGTACAGACACGATCATGGTGATGTCAACGAACTGCTCTTTTGAATCGGATCTTTTCAATGAATCATTTTTAAACCTGTTTGAACGATTTGTTCATGAATCAAATTGAACTGAATTGAGTAAACAGGTCTTGAGTAAACACAAATTCTAGAACCTGTTTAAATGCACTGATCTATTTTTGCCAGACAGATTTTGTACTTTTTCGTTTGCTTCCATAATGTGTCAAAACGTCTCGAGTTTCTATTTGCATACTTTTCCTTGATTTGTACATTCAAACATAAAAATTATTGTAATTAATTGCTTTAATGTGCTGTGATGGTATTCACTTAAGATGAAAAACTGTGACATCCAACCTTTACAATGAAATTGCGACAAAGATTGGGGACTCTTTCAATGGCAAAAAAAATAGACTAGCCACATTTACACCCCTACTTCATAATTTTATTTTATTTTTTTCATTTTTTTTTTCAATGGAATAGTGGAATTGCACACATCAAAAATAGTACATCTTAAAACAACAGAGAAATATTAACGATATGTGCCACTATTATTAATCACTAAACACTGAATCACTGAACTGTGAATCGATTCTTTGATTGAATCGAACATTTTAAATGAACCGACTCTTAGAAATGAGTCGGACTCCCAGTCGCTAGAAGGTAATCCGCCGTGAGCGCGCAAGATGACGTCTCGATGCGCTCCCGTCGTGATGGTGGCGGATCGTGCACGCGCTAAAACGGTAATGGCTGCCCTGGATCGGCGGATTTCCATCCTTGACTATGTAGGGCAAAGCTGGGCCGCTTGGATCGACAAAGCTAACGTATCCACGCCGAACGGTGAGTAAAATAGCATCGAGCTCTCAATACTTAGATTTTCAATCTCGTCGAGTGGGCACAGGAAATGGATTTGTTTGAAAAGAGCAAACCCCGGACACCAAGACCCAAACAAAGGCCCCGCCGGGTCCTAGCGCCGTATGGGTTACAGTCCTACACGCTCGACTTTTGGAAAATCTCCCAGGTCCTAGCGCTCAGATAAGCCGATAAATATTCCTTTTCTTTAAAAAAGTACAGTCTCGAAAACGGCTTCATGATGTGACTGAATTGGCCGTAAATGTTGTCGTGCTGGTTTGAGGCGTAAATGCAGAAGATGCGGTTGAGTTGGTGATCTGACAGCCAGCGCGACGGGAAGTGAAGGTGGAGACGAGTCTCTGGCCAGAGAACTATCAACAGAAATAAACATCTCAACACATTCACCTACTTCCAGATTAATGATTGTTCAGTTTATGACCTGAACATCTCATTATTCGACCGTTTGAAACGCTGGACTAATCCAGTTTCCTTTCGCAGTCTATGAACGCCGCTTGCCTCTTATATACATCTTCACATCAAACCAGCGTCGCTCTCACTTTTCTTTATATTACATAAATATATAGCACACTGAAATGGCTTCTTTCCCTCTGTTCATCTGAGGAACTGATTATGAATTTAAAAAAATGGTGTTTTTATATGTATTGTTTATGTAATTCAGGAAATGACCCACATTAATGAACGCAGTGAGCTGTGGCCATTAGATATGGGAACATTCAGTACTGTTGCTCTGACATTTGATGGCTGTGTTTTCTGGCCTCTGCAAACTTTGAAGACCGCAAGTCCAGGGTCTGAAGGAAAGACCCAGCCATGAGCCGGACTTCTGGTGAAAAACTGATGGGAAAAAGTGTAGGCCAGAAACATGTAAACCATCATAACATTTGTGGGTTGAAATTCAACACTGAACCTTCACGTTTTCCACCGCAGTGTTGATGTCTTTGCCAATTTTTTTTTTTCCATTTGAATTACAAGTTTCATTTCACACCTTCTTTCATTCTTCATTCTTATCTGACTCAGAAAACCCCTACACACAATACATTCTCCCTCTGCTTGCAATAAATTATTCTCTCAACCAAAAAATAAAATTTCTTGAATTTCCTAATTAACATGACTTTTAAATTACTATTAATTGTTAGCTTTATTTACTTTAATATATGGGTGGATATTCAAAGGGTTTTACTGAAAGGCCTCTAAACTAAACAACAGGATATGATGTCATAAAATGGACATCAGAAGAATTTCTGTAAATGTTTTGAGCTCTTTGTGAGTTTAGCAGTAAAATTAAAAAAAATATGTGTACACCAAGGTTGTGAATTTGTTCTTATGACTTTGTTCCAATAGTTTTATGTATGGTGTTAAAACGGTATTATTTACATTTCAGTTCCGTGTGATCCAAAAGAACCAAACTAGTTTTCTGCCTCCAAGGATGAACACACTCATAGTGTCTCAATTACAGAGAAATGCTGATCCAAAAACAAACAACCAAATTGTGTTTCATTTCCTGTTTTGACGATCTGTTTATTTCACGGCTACTTTTAGGGCCCTCTCTGGAAGAGTGCAGCAAAAATGTGAAGAAACGAATGGAAACCATGACTCTCAAGAAAGAGGGTGAGGAAGAGTTTGATATAGGCTTTGTGATTATCAGATTGGCGGTTCATTCCGCTGTGGCGACCCCGGATTAATAAAGGGACTAAGCCGAAAAGAAAATGAATGAATGAATGAATGATTATCAGATTGACATGATGACAAAACAATAGGATCTTGAAATTACAAGTAAACGCCTTCTTTTCCCACTCACAGACATGTCGATATATGGCCACTGCCCAGCACACGACGACTTCTTCCTGGTGGTCTGCAGCCACTGTGGGCAGGTGGTGAAGCCTCAGGCCTTTGAGAAGCATTGTGAGCGTCGACATGGACCTTTTAGCAAGCTCTACGGCACAGCATCCAACTGTTCTCCAGACCGACCCCATCAGGGGAGACCTCCGTCCTCCCAGCATGGCAGCCTCTGTGAGGGTCAAGATGGCAGGCATCAGGGGGCTGGACCTCCACGAGTCCCACCACCTCATTCTCCACACCAGGGACGCCCCAAACCACAGCGAGAAGTGCCCAGGTGAGAAAGAAAGAAGAGCAGTTGATTTCAGCTTAATTTGAGCATCTGGTGTTTATTCTGTTGTTGTCTTTACATTTCAGTCTTCAGCCGGTGGATAAAGTTCCCCACATAAAGCCTCCATCACCTTCAGATTTGCCCACCCCACCCAAAAAAGCACTTCCGTCTGCTGAAAAGCCAATAATACAGAAGGGTTTGGATTCACACGGACCAAGAACATACAGCAGAACCTTCAAGAAAGTCCTTAGTAAGTCTGTAATGCAGATCATGACTCCATATTGTCTTGTGTCTATGTGTAGTGTTTGAGACAATTGTAATTGAGTGTGTCATGGTTTTGCTGAGAAAAAAACAACAACAGTAAACATTAGGGCTGCACGATATATTATTTCAGCATCAATATTGCGATGTGAGCATCTGCAATAGTCAAGTTGGGATTATAATTTACCAGGAACCAGTAGACATTTTGTGGAGTCACTGTGAATTTTAACTATAATCTGTGAAAGATTTTTACTTGGATGTGTTTTGAAGGTCTGCGTCTGTAAGATTTAAAACAAATTAAAATCATTTAGGCACAAGAAATGATCAAGTTTGCCGCTTCCACAAATATTTGTTGTGTTTAATTATTTATACAATGAAGACTATATGGTGCTATTTTAGATATAACTGAATATCTGTACGTCAATATTGATTCCACCAAAAACCATAATTTGCTGTTTATTTTGTTTTTATCTTTATTCTGTTGTTTTCAGCTGTGCTTTAACTTGTTTACTTACTTTTTATATTTTTGTATATTTTCTGCAGATTCTCTCTCCTACAAAATCATCCCAATCAATCTCACAACTTTCCAAACAATTACTTAAGTCATATTTTGCAATTATATTCGTATCGCAGAATTACAATATCGTAACCTTTTACAATATCGTGCAGCCCTAGTAAACATTGTAAACATTGTGATTTATTTTAATTAACTTTTATGTTTACCATTAAGAGCATTTGATTGCTTTTGCAGTTCCTCAACTAAGCGGTAATTGAGATTATTTAATGTTGTTTTGATTTCAACCAATTTCTTTCTATTATCTGTTGTTTTTACTGATTGATTGCTGTTAAGACTTTCAAAAACATATTAAAAACATATTTTCAATCTTTTTCAATGTTTTTGAAAGTTTTTAATGCTTAACAAGACTTATGTGATATGCGTTGTTATTAAAAATTGTGAAAACTAGCCAAAATAACGGCTTTCTATCTTATTTTGTCTATCTTATTTAAATGTCATTTATTTATTTCAATTATATGTTTAATGATAGGTTACGAAACATTTTATTGTTATTATTATTATTATTATTATAATATATTTATGCATTGAATAAAAACAACCATTAACGTAATATAAACCTACAGAAAATGTGTAAATATTTGCAAGTAGTATTTTAGTTTCTGCATAAGCAAAATTGAAATATTCTTCTTTGTTTCCTGTGGTTGAAACCATTTTAAAATTGTCATTTTAGAGAAAGAATGTGACGTGAACAAGCACTGCGGGGTGATGGATCCTGAGAGAAAGAAAGTGTGCACCAGACTGCTGACCTGTAATGTGAGCATATATACTGAATCAAAGGCTCGCATACACGTTCAAGTGCTGTTGAACAGGAGCTTTAAACTCTATCTGTCGTTTCCATGTATCTCCGTCACCTTAGATTCATTCCATCCATCAGCGCCGGCAGGTAGTAGGGAGGCGTAAACCTTTTGACCAGCTTGTAATGGAGCTGAAGATGAGCTCAAAGCCTCGAGAGCGACCACCTCTGCCCAGAGAGATTCCAGACGGAGGGTCTGTCAACCACGAGACGCCTGTGCCACAGACTGGGCCTCTGCACTACAAATGCCAAATCACCAACTCTTCTATTCTCAGGTCTGTAGTTCTGCTGCTTTCTGTAATTTAAAAATACTCCAGTTCATCTGTTACAAAAGACTGTATGTGGAACGGTCTTGCACTGATCTTGATTATTCATGTGTGATTCTGATTGGCATTTTTTTCTTACAAGCATATTGGCTAATTCTGAAAACAATTCCTCTCCTTTTCTAAAGATAAAGCAAATAAATGAACAGTGCATGAACATTTATTTGTTTTATTACAGACTGAACTGTTTGCATTTTATTTAAATTAGAAGCGACCAATGCATTTTAATTACAACAATCTTTACAAAAATGCTACAATAGCAGTAGCAAGTAATGATTTAAAATAGTTTGTTTAATTTCAATATGAAGTATGTCTCTTATGTTGCATGGGTTTATTTGTAAGATTAGCAAAAAAAAAAAAACACAACACATTTTATTGATTTTCTTTGAAGTGAAGTTTATTTATAAACTAATTTCGAGAGGATCACATGCTTATGATTGCTTGCAGCCGGTCCTGCATTATTCAATTTATGATTCACCAAATCAGATGATTCCTAAGTCAATATAAATACTCTAAGTTCCATATTACAGCCATCTTCGTTTTGAACAATCCCCCTTCCACCCCTACTCCTCCTCCTTTCTTAGATGGGTGGCACAGTGGCCCAGTGGTTAGCACTGTTGTCTTACAGCAAGAACGTCACTGGTTCTAGTCCTTACCAAGCCAGCCGATGGTTCTGTGCGGAGTTTACACGTTCTTCCCATGCTCACGTGGGTTTCCCAAGGGTTCCCTGTTTTCCTTGAGCTAAGTTTTCCTTAACTTAGGTTAATTGACTAATCCACCATAGACATTCTAGTAAGTAGTTATCTCTTAAGAGCAATCACTATCTGTTCATTAGCTACTACAGCAGGGGAGTTCTCGAGACCTACCTGAGCTCAAACTCCCCTCTCGCCTTGCAAACGGGAGGGAGCCCTGGGCTTGAGGATCTTATGAGCTCAGGGCTCTCACTCAGGACAGCATGCCAAACAATTTTTATAATCAATCATCAGCTAAGTGTGAACTCTTGAAGTTCCTTGAAGACATTTTGTAAATTTACTTCTGTAAAACTATCAAAATTGAAATTTTAATTAGTAATATACATCGCTAAAAAATTGAATTGCAACATTTTAAGGAGATTTTCTCAATATTTAGTTTTTTAAATCTAAATATTGAAGTTGCAGCGAGTCTTTGGATGTCTACAAGAGAAGAAGCAAGGGAATCTTTTATCCCGATATCCATTTGTCATTTGCAAATTCCCATGACACGCTACTTCAAGCAAACCGTGCCAAAATCAGGAACAAATCATGCAATCTGAACAGGGCTTATTTATTTAAATAAATATTTTTAGATGGTAGTGACAATTCACTTTTAGAAAAAAATTAATCTGTTATAAACATCTAAACCTTGCAGTTTGTGACTTCAGCATAAATCGAAAATCGGTTTTATTTTCACGTCATACTTCAGCTACTCATCAAATGTTGACCAATAAAATGTAATGTCCCATTACCTTCAAGACGCTTCTCATTTGTTTTTCGTTTGATGCGCTTGAGCTCAACCACTCTCACTGGCAGAGGTGTGAGAAGAACGATGCACTATTACTGTTTTTTTTTTTTTTTTTTGGAGGAGCTACTCTATGTCCGATCCTCACATTGTTTAAAAATGCACATTTTCAAGCACTTTATGGGACCTTTAACTGTTTGTTCTCACACTTGTGCACATATAAAATGTGAATTGTAATAAATGGAGACCAAATCTTTCATAATTGCATGAAAAGACATGAAATTCATTTCTCTGAATGTGTGTTTACAGGTCAGTTATTCCATCAGAGGGTGTTGTGGAGGTGAAGGAGGAAGTGATGCGCTCAGAGGAGACGCAGGCGGAGTCTCTCTCCGCTGCTCTTTCCAGTGAAGAGAGTGATGGGGAAAACCGTGAGGAGTTTGCTCATCTCCCAGCAAGCACCGTACACCCCAAACCTCTAGGCGTGAGTTTTGAAATTTGGAAATGGTCTTTTTAAAATTATTAATGTAAGAGTATGTTACAACAAAGTCTCCGAAAATACATTTGCCTATGAATATAACATTAAGAGTAAGATGAAGCCATGTTTGTTTCCTTTCTTACATTCTACCCAGCTTTGCACGTTTGGGGCCCGTGTTCTTGGTCGCAGCGTGTTGGCGTTTGACCGACGGTTGCTCCACCTGCGGTCGGCTTTCAGTGTCATGATGGAGCAGCACCTCAGCACTTATCTGTGGAAGTAAGAGGACTTACAACATCAGACTGGTGTCTTTGTGACAATCACGATAAGTGTTTTGTGTCTTTTCAGCTTTTATCCAACTATGGAAATGGAAAGCAGTCTAAAGGACAAATACCACCTGCCTTTGTAGTAACATTATTTAATGCATCATTGAATATTAATATTTAGCTTTCATGTAATATGTACATTTTCTTTTAGTTCTTTTTAAAATGTTTTTATATTTTTAGCATTAATTAATATGATTAATTGAAAAATATGTTTAGTGAAAATAAAGATTTTTATTATATTTTATTTTGCTTTTTAGATTAACAACACTGCACAGCACAAAACAAGACACAACAGGACTATACAAAACGTATTACATGGTACTTTGATTATTACATGGTGCTATACAGATACTTATTACATACTCTTTTAGATTAAATCAATAAAAATACTAAATAAATGATAACAATACTAAAAAGGTCAGTTATATTTGTATCTAAATAAAAAAATAAAACATATATTTGATGCAGGGCATACAGTATATTGGGTACAAATCAATTGCAACTATACATTGTTGTTCGACTGCATTATAACATAATTCAGGTGTAATTTAAATCTGGTCTTCTGCTGTGTTTTCCATAAACACAGACTAAAATGTTTTACTTTTGTAAAAATAAATAAATAAAACCACCAAAAAAACAAATACTTGCTAATAATTAATTGCTTATATTTCTTAATTATTTCTTTTAAAATAGTTACACTTTCTGCAGTCTAATTTTAAAATCGGAAGCATGTGTATGCAGGAAAGTATCTATTTTCTTATCTTTTATCTTTTGTCTGCAGGAAACTCCCTCAGGTGTCCGAACTATGCTCTAATCAACAAGTCACCTACAATTCCCATGATGCCACGCGCAGCTCAGCGCCCATCCACATCGCCTCAACTCTCAGGACAAGCACCTCAGGACAATCAGAGCCCGCAAACCTAAAAGCCTCCTCCAAACGACCAACAAAAGCCCAGTCAGCCTCAGGCCCTGTCCGGCCACGTCAGACCAGCAAACAGGCCAGTTTACAGACCAGTTTCAGGGAGCTCCAAGACAGTCCAACAGCCAGCAAGCGGAGGAAATCTCCCAAAGAGGACAAGGACTCACCTGGACAGTCCAAAATCTTATTTGTCCCACACCAAAGGGACCACCAGTCCTCCTTGATTTCTCCACCGCATGGACTGTTCAATGGGACACACCCACCCAGCAGCAAGACACGCCCACCTGAAACAAAGGGGCGGGTTAAGCAAAACCCGGCCCTCATCTCCGCCTCCTCTCCCTCACCTGAGTGTGAAAGGGGAGGTGCCTCAGGGCTCAGTCATAGGGCTGATGGGTTTGAGCTTAAAGGCAGAAAACGCAAGACCAGCGGTGCCTCTCCACCCAAAAACACTTCATGTGCTCCTAAAGCCAACATCCTTTCGCCCCTCTCCCAAACTCACTCCGGCCTGGTGTCCTGGGGTGGGGATGGCAGACCCGGATCAACCTCCCACAGTCTGACCAAGAAACTGGCTGCACAGAAGGTACGTTGATCACAGATTTCTGACATGGTGACGTTTCATTAAAGGTCATTTTTTATGTTTATTTCATTGTTGGAATGTTAGATATTGGAATTAGACTGGTTATAAATGATCAATGATCAAATTTATCGTTCAGTTTTGGTGAAAGTCGCTTTTTAATAGCTCATCGCACTTTGGTTAAAATCAAAAAGTTTTTTGCCATTTATATAATTGTTCTCTCATTTCTCTTGACAATTTAAATGACACGAATAAAAATGACATTTTTCTGAATATTGAAATCCTTAAATTTATCATAATTATAATATTTACAAATATTTTTCTCTTTTACTGCTGTATAATTTTAGTATTATTTATATACCATTAGAGTATTTATTTAATAATATATTGAATTGACTTGTATGTGGGGCACCACGGGGGCGTAGTGGGTAGCACGATCGCCTCACAGCAAGAAGGTCGCTGGTTCGAGCCTCGGCTGGGCCAGTTGACATTTCTGTGTAGAGTTTGCATGTTCTCCCTGTGGTTGTGTGGGTTTCCTCCGGGAGCTCCGGTTTCCCCCACAAGTCCAACGATGTGGTATAGGTGAATTGGGTAGGCTAAGTTGTCCGTAGTGGATGAGTGTGTATGGATGTTTCCCATGGATATGTTGCGGCTGGAAGGGCGTCCGCTGCATAGAACATATGCTGGATAAGTTGGCGGTTCATTACGCTGTGGCGACCCCTGATTAATAAAGGGACTAAGCCGGAAAGAAAATGAATAATTGAATGACTTGTATGTATTTTCAGTTTTATTTTAAGTTTACATTTGAGTAATTTTGTTTTATGTGGTTTGGTTATTCTTTTATTTATTTATTTTTTAAATCGGTGTAGCTTTAATTTATTTAGATGCTCTTATTTTTAGTACTTCAACTGAATCGTATTTGTTTGTTGCCAAAACAAGACTGCAAAAAAAGTTTGTTTGTTCAAACTACTTATTTAAAATGAGTCGAAACAACACAAATCTTATGTTGTTTTTGGGACAACCTAATTGTTTAATGTTGAATCCACTTAAATTTATAAAAAGAAATGTTAACTTAATTAATTTGTGTTGGGACAACAGGACGGAATTTTTAAAGTGATTGTCACATATTTACATTTAAGTTGTTGCTTAATTACTGAAAACCTTTTTTTTTTTTAAATATTTACATTTTTAATGAGAACAGGCATTGACACAAGCTGCATAACATCAGAACAGAGCTCATTAATATTTATGATCATTTCATATATGCTCAAAATCGCATTTTTAATTCTAGGGGTAATTCCTGTGGTTATAAATGTGCATTTAAAATCATTTCTGGATTTTTTTTTACTTAAGCCATGACATCATTAACAATAAAACTCACATTTTGTTTATTCTAGCAGTTCGTTAGTCTTTTAAATTAACGTTGGCCAATGAACTTACAATTGCAAATTTGTTGTAACCAACTTTTATATATATCATTTAAAATATATTAAAGGCAGCATTTTATAATATATCATAAAAAAAAAAAATAAAATAAAAAATAAAATAATATATGTATGTATGTATATATATATAT
>CAIGQQ010026963.1:4710242-4738292 GCA_903798035.1 Danio albolineatus
TTTGTTTTTTGCTAAAGATATTGGTTGCAGGAGATAATGTTCAGTTTCTTACACAGACAGACTGTTTCATTTTATAAAATCTCCATGTATCATCAGAGGGCTTTGCTTTTTTTGTTGTTTGTTTTTGACTGCCGGTAGTCATTGAATTTTATGAATCACCAATGACCACAGTTTTAGCTCAAAATCTTGTTCTAAATCAATGTTCTACTAATGTTGCCTGGGATTAAATTTAACTACTTATTTAAACTGAGCTAAAACATAAACATAATTCTTGATTTTTTGATAATTGTTTCATGTTCAGTTAACTGAAGTTCCTTAATTAACTTAATTCCTTCATGTTGTCCCAACACAAATCAATTGTGGGTAACCCAGCATTTTTACAGTGTAGTTATCAGTAGTTCTTGCACTTGATGTAAATGAAATGTAAAAAAAAAATTGCTGTTATTATTATTAGTTTTTAGTTGAATCAAAGAACTTCTGGTCACCTCAACTTACATCATTTATACTGACTCAAAAAATATTAAGCTAAACTGTATAAATAAATAAAAAACTGTTAAACTAATTGAAGCTGATTAACTAATTAAAATAAATTGAGCAACAAAAACATTTGTCGTCATGACTTTTTGGCATAATTGTTTTTAAAGCTAACATAGGACAGTTTGGAGAGTCGAGTTCTTCCAATATTCCTTCTGAAATTCTGGAAGTCAACATGAAATCTGAAACATCACCCTTTTTAAATCCCTAGTACATATTTCTAGATGACGCACAGTTAATTGCTTATTTTGAATAAAAAATGGGGGTTGTCTTAAAGGGATAGTTCACCCAAAAATCACTTGCTCACCCATGACTTGTTTCAAACCAGTTTGAGGTTGAACACAAAAGAAGATATTTTGAAGAAAACTAAAAACCAGTAAACAGCAGCTATGTTTCCATCCAAAAATGCGAATGAACTTTATGTGCAAAACTAGACGTGGACTTATCGCATAAAAGACGTGGGAATAAAGCAACGTTTCCATCCAACGAGTCAAAGCGGACAAAATCGTCACTTTCTGATTAACTGGCTCCAAATATCAACAGTAAAAACGGAATTTGCTGCAATCGGAGAAGCTGAGTCAATCTTTTCTTCATTTAATAAATGACTTGTGCCTTGGAAAGCAATCCTGACATGCAATGAACAGGCAGTGGCTTTTAAAGGTGTCAGACACGGAGCACAGATACTCTTAATTCTCGAGGTCATTAATAATATAACACAACAACTTAAACGGTAAGGCATTTTAGAATGACCAAAACAACATTTCAGATGTTTTACAGTGTGTTAAGCCTGCTGGTTTGTCCCTTTACACACATTTTATTATTACATGATCTGTTATAACAAAATCGCATGACCTTTATTTAATGCGCATACTAGAATTTATGCGGGATAAGTGTTTCCATCGCAGTTTATGCGCATCTTTTTTACAGAATAAAAAGTTTATCCTACCCAGTTATGCGCATACATTTTTTATGCACATTTTCAAAATTTATACGCATCATGGCGTTTCCATCACCCGTTTTTTTTTATGCGCATATCCAAAATGCAAATAAAAATTGCTGGATGGAAGCTATTGACTTCCATAGTAGGAAAAACAAATATGAAAGTCAATGGTTACAGGTTTCCAGCTCTATTAACCATATAAGACCTGAAATGTCACAAAACAGGCAAAAAAATTCTACTTTTCTGGAACTGAGATGTTTTTTAAGCAAAATCCCCCCAAAAGTTGTCATTACAATACAATGTCAATAAGTTTTTTTTCATATTTACTTTGCATCACAGTTAATACCTCAGGCGTCTCTGCAACTTTTTGATCACAACAATCTTCATTTTAATTACAAGAAAACAATTTTGCCCATAACTACAGAGAACAACAGAGAACATTTCAGACCGTTTCGTCTTTGTTTTTACCTGTTACCTGATATACCCGTTTTATATCAAATCATATGCAACAGGTTTTTAAACAAAGAATTGATCAGGCGGATATTATATAGGTCTTGTGTATTAAATATTATACATTCGGCTTTACAGGGTTAAAAAAAATGTTAATTTTCATTTTTGGGTGAACCCAAAAGGTATCCCTTTAAAGTAAAATAACACAGTAATTTTCAACGTATATAATATTGTTTATCAAACCATTAGCCAAAAAGGTTTTTTCACAAACAATTTCCCAGCCTAAAAAGTTTTTTTTTTGTGTGTGTGTGTGTGTGTGTGTGTGTTAAATATCACGTTCCACTCAGAAAAACATCCCATTACAAGAGTAAAACGGCTCGTGATTCACGTTTTCAACAACCACAGATTAAGCTCTCCGATAAAGTCTGATGCTTCTTGAGATTTAATTTAATGACATTATTTTTTTAAAATCTCAATTGAGGTGCCTAAATAACAACACACAATAGACACAATGTGTGATCAGAGTTCAAAATACATGACAGAGAAAAACCTTTACAGTCAGTGTCATTAAAATAGGTTTACCAATATGCTAAAGTCACACGTGGATTCTAGACAACTGTACAGGAAACGACAGCAACAACAACACGCAAGAACAAGGAATTCAGTCTCTTTGGAACCTCGAAGGGGGGAGAAAAGCTACCTAAAATGACACCATCTTATAAACACTGTAAAAACAAACACTGACAAAAGAGCACAGATGTACTGTCAGATGCTGAGTAATGAACAGTGGCCGTTCACAAGAACTGGTAGTGGAATAGCCAAGGACAAACACTTCAGAAGAACACACACATGACAGGGGCCTAATAAGTGTGGTTTTAGCGTTTTGGCTTTTCGGTGTCTCGCAAAACAGCCCGCTAGATCTCAGGCCTCCTCCCACAGCACTCGTGATGGTAAGGCCTTTCTCTTCCCTCCACACTAATTTTGGATTGCAGCTGGAGGGACGTGTAAGAGAGCAAACTGCCCATGACTGCAGTCTGCCATAGCTGCTATTATCTGTCATTCGCTCTCTCTCTCTCTCCCTGAGATAATACTGTTTGCCAGTTCATCCACCTATCAAACATTTAATAGCTTCACCCACTCCCTCGCTCGCAAAAACAGGATGTAATTACGATGTTACTAGGGAAAGAGGTCGGACCAAAACCAAGATTGCTCACGCTGAACCCATCCAGACCCTGTTATAAATATGCAGTTATGGTTAACATGCGACATGGGTCTGATTTCTTTCCAGGAACCTAAGAATGGGAGCAGCATTCCCAGAATTTAAGGGTTCGTTCACCTCTAAACTGTTTAGTCAGACCCATTACACTTTTGGAACTCAAATGAAGGTTTTTATTATGAATTCTGCTCTCTTTATTTATTGTTCCAATGAAAATCGGTTCATTCAGATGCTTTGAAATTGCAAAGATAACTTTAAAATAAATCTACACAATTCAAGTAGATTAATGTCTATCTTTGATAGATACACGACCACTACGTATGATGACCAAATTTACATTTGTGGCTTTTGTTAATATATCTGTTCACTCAGATGCTTTGCAGTTGTAACGATAACCTTAAAATAAATCTACACGAATCAAGTAGATTAATACACATGCTCTAGAGAGACACGGTCACTTCGTTTGATGGCCAGATAAAAAAAAAAAGTGTCTTTTATTAACATAACTGTTCAGTCACACTTTATTTTGATGGTTCGTTTGTTGAATTTAAGTTACATTGCATCTAATTCTCATTAGATTATAAGTAGACTATTAGGTTGGGGTTAGAATTGGGGTTAGGGTTAGTGTAAATTGACATGTACTTGCAAAGCTTCTTATAGTCAGTTAAATGTCTGTTGAATGTCCGTATTAACAGATATTAAGTAGACAGTCTACTGATATGGACCATCGAAATAAAGTGTTACCAACTGTTCTCTCAAATGCTTTGAAATTGTAACGATAACATTTAAAGTAGATCTACACGAATCAAGTAGATTAATCTATATCTTTTAGAGATACATGAACACTAAGTTTGATGATCATTGATCAGATTTAAATTTGTGCCTTTTATTAGCATATCGGTTTCTTTCTTAAATGCTTTGAAGTTGTAACGATAACATTTAAAGTAGATCTACTGTACACGAATCAAGTAGATTAATCCATATCTTTTAGAGATACATGATCACTTCTTATGACGCCCAGATTTAAATTTGTGGCTTTTATTAACATATCTGTTCACTCAAATGCTTCAAAACTGTAACATTAAAATCAATCTACATGAATCAAGTAGATTAATGCATATCTTTGATAGGTACATGATCACTTCATGTGATGACTAGATTTAAATTTGTGGCTTTTATTAACCTCTGTTAACTCAGATGCTTTCCAATTATAACGATAACCTTAAAATAAATCTACATGAATCAAGTAGATTAATGTTTATCATTTACAGACACATGATCACTTCGTTTGATGACCAGATTTAAATTTGTGGCTTTTATTAATCCATCTGTTTACTCGGATGCTTTGCAATTATAGCGATAGTCTTAAAATAAATCTACATGAATCAAGTAGATTAATGCTTATCTTTTAGAGATACACGACCACTACGTATGATGACCAGATTTAAATTTGTGCCTTTTAATAGCATATCTGTTAACTCAAATGCTTCGAAACTCTAACAATAACATTGAAATCAATCTTCATGAATCAAGTAGATTAACGCATATCTTTGATAGATACATGATCACTTCGTGTGATGACCAGATTTAAATATGTGGCTTTTATTAAGCTATCTGTTCACTCAGATGCTTTCCAATTATAACGATAACGTTAAATGAATCAAGCAGATTAATGCTTATCTTTTAGAGATACATGACAGCTACGTATGATGATCAGATTTAAATTTGTGCCTTTTATTAACATGTAAACATTGATCGGTGAGCATAAACAGAAGCTCAACCATACCTTCTTGACATTCTTGAAACTCGGATGTTCTGTGTGACACGCAAGAATGAAACCAATTGGTTTTCACGCATCTAGCGAGCAGGATTGAGCTTCCACGACCAAGCTTGATTGGGAAATACATTGTTTACTGATTATTGTTTATACGCATGTTGAGTGACCAGATGTTCAGGATTTTCCAGGACAGTCCTGTATTTTAGCTGTTCTTCGTTTTTATCAGCATGTAAATGCATTTCTAATTGAAATAGAATATTGAGTAGAGGAAGGGGCTTTCTTTTCATCCATCATTCCCTTGTACAAACTAACCATAACCGTGGTTTGGCTAAAAATATTGAGGGTGAAGCCATCAACTGACATCAACAGAGAAGGACCGCCATTTGCAAATGGTCAGATTTTGATTAAAGATTACCAAAACAAACATTTTTATTCAGTGGATTAACTTGCACGGGTTGTTCACCTAAAGAATAAACAGCATAAGTTGATTTCTCAAGAGTGTGTTCATTCTCGAGCGCTAATATTAGCTTTCTGTCAAGTGAAGATTGTCTAATTAATTGTCTTCATATTTGGAAGAATAAAATTACCATTCAGTCATATCTGTATATCAGTCACGTTGTAGATAATGAAGGAAATTCCAAAAGTTACAGACTTTACATTTGTTCATTATGAAAGCCATTCAGTATCCAAAACTCATTAGTTAGTGGCAAAACAAGAATAGAGAGAGGAGCATTTTGCTGAGAATATGCACTTTATTACAAACGTGTCTCTTTAGAAGATTTAGATCAGCTCAATTCACATGGAATTATTTTTTGCTCTCTCTATGAATGTTTTGACTTTCAGTGGAGGGACAAGAATCTCTTAATCAAACGATGTTAAATTATATTCCAATAATGAACATCGTTTAAAGACAAAATTTAATTTAGTGTTTAACTATTAGAGGGATAGTTCACCCAAAAATGACAATTCCATCACCATTTACTCACACTCAATGCTTATGATTTTTTATGACATTCTTTCTACAGTTGAATACAAAACAGATATTCTGAAGAATGTTGGGTGAGAAAACAGCCGTTTGACATCCACAGTAGAACAAAAAATACTATGGAAGTCAATGTCTGTTTCTTTTTACAACATTCTTGAGTATATCTCCCTTATTGTTCAACAGAAAACAAGTGGGGGATAAGAAAATAATAGCGGAATTTAAATTTTTGGGTGAACTATTTCATTAAAGGGTTCTAAAATCCTCATTTTCTTACTATGATCCTTACACAATGTTCTAGAACATCCCTATCAAGGCTTTTGAATCCACAAAGATAATAATGTTGTAATGGAAATGCAAATTGTTGGTATCAGGTTGAAATGGATATAGTCACATCTTCCTTGAGCACAGCCAGCAAGCTTTACGCATTACATTATGATTCATAGCCTAGTTTCCTATGCCATGGTTTATGTAAATATAGCATCGGTCTTTGAGAGATCGCTGCTGTTCGCCTGTAGTAATAATTTAGAATATCAGGGGGATCGACTAATCGCCACGTTTTGACCTGAGCTCAAGCTTGATTTGAATTCATTCTTAAAATGTATTCGAATTAGAATGTTTCGAGCTAAAACTAATAATAATATAAATCCCTTAACATTTGGCTGATGAAGATTACATCTGTGCTTCAAGGGCTGAAAAAAACCAAAAAAACATCCATTCCGACAATGGATGAGTCAGCACTGACTCCAACCACCACAAGTGCAAATGAACGCGGAGTGAGAAGAGGTCTGAGTGTCTGAAACTGTTTTGGCTGTTGAATCCAGGCTCAAATCATCATAGCCTTAGAGATGAGATAGCAAGCAGATGGGACACGTCATTCTATTAAAAGATTGCATTAGCATTATATGTCACTTTCTGGTTGTCATGATAGATGAGCTCAAGCGGCTGAAAATCAACACAGGATTTTAGTAATTAGTGATATTTTTTTGCTAATAAACATACTCATTTGATTATTGATCATTGATTAAAGTGATAGCTCACTCAAATCTGAAAATGTGTACTCACCCTCAAGTGGTTCCAAACTTTTATGAGTTTCTTTTTTCTGTTGAATGCAAAAGAAGATATTTTGAAGAATGTTGGAAATTGGTAGCGTTTCACATCCATAGTAGGAAACAAAATATTATTTTTTTTGAGAGATGAAAGAATTAAAAACAGGTTTGGAAAAAGGAGATGGTGAAAAATTACAACATAATTACATTTCTTTTGGGTGAACTATCCCTTTTGTATTTGGTCTTAGCACAATTATGTGCTAGCTGTCAAACAAATGTTAAAATAAAGTCTAGATTCAACCAGCCAATCCAGTTTCACAATAATTTGTTTGTATATATTTATTAATCAACGATATCTCACGGGCAATTCGTAACTTTTTAAAAAGTGGCTAATTCGTATGAATTCGTACGATGTAATTCGTACATTTCAGTACGATTTGCTCATCAACCAATGACGGTTGTGTTTAGGGGTGGGGTTGGGTGCCACGCCTCCTTTTTTAAATCGTACATTTTCGTACGACTGAACTCGTACGAATTCGTACGAATTAGCCACTAAACTGCCAAAACGTAAAATACTTACGTTTTCTCGTGAGATCAGGCTCTTATTAATAGACGTGATATTATCATCATATGGGTGTTACCTGTCACACATATCTCACAGAAAAGTGACCGTTAATCCTCGGTTCGCTGTTTGACTCCTTCATTCAGAACACACGTATAATAATCCATAGAAACACAGTTTTCCGTCATTTTCTTGTCGCTGTTTTCTCTAAAATGCAGTAGTGCATTGCTTTCCCCATGCAGTGACCAACTGCATATGGCTTTTCATAAAGTGGTACGGTTGGTCATTTAGCATTAAAGGTGGTAAATATGATTAGCTACGAGGGCTTCATTCTATGCTATATTCTTCTTTACATTAGCAGTCTGCAAAGCTCATGCGTATGATGTGATTATATAGTGGATGTGCTAATGTTCGAATGTTTCTCAACCTAGCTTCCTAGCGCGATCACTGAGAAATCGCAGATTGTTTGTGACGTTTACCCAGACTACCTCTAGTCACACTTAGTGGGCTTGAAACTCACAGGAACATCTAAACACTCCAAGTTTAGATTCCACTAATATGGCAAGACCTTTTCACAGTATATACTTAAGTGCTACAGATTAAAATGCTGGAAAGGTTTTGCAGAAACAGCCAAACACTGAGGATGGCAAACTGTGTCCTGTGTCCAAGAAAGCCACAACCATGAACTGTCTCCTGTAGGAAATAAACATCCTCCCTCAGACTACAATGGGAGTGTCAGAAAAGACCGAACTGATTGAGTCTGCCACCGATTTCTTCCGCTTTCCCTTTCCCTGCATGGCTTCCTCGTCCACATCTTCGTCTCCGTTCGGATTCACCTTTCCATTCTGTCCCTGCAGGTCCTTGGGGTCAATGAAGGCCACGTGCCTGTTGAGCTCTGCTTTGGTTGCCATGTCCTCATGAGTTGGTGTGACACTGAGCATGGAGGAGTGGATGCTGTCTTCAGGATGGTTCTTCGACTTGTCCGGACAGCAGAAGCAGCGACAGGGTGTCAGGTACAGATAAATAAGAACTAGAACCACACTTGCCAAGCAACCCACCAAAGTGGTGTAAGCAGTGTTGAGGGTATCGCCATTGCCGTTGAGGGTAAAATTGTGGACTTTGACCACCACATAGAGCGTTTCGTTGAGGTATTCACTCACGGCGAAGCAAGTGTACACACCAGAGTCCTCAGGTCGTATTGTTTTTATCTCAAGATCACCGTCTGGGAGAACCACAGCACTCAGGTTATTGCCAGGAGAAACCACTACGTTTCCAGGTAGCATCCAAGTCTTGGACATCTCCCGATGTCGGGTGTCACAGTCAAGGATAAGCGTCTGCTCCAAATAAGCCTCTCTGTCAGTTTCTTTAAATGTACTGCAGTTCATATGGATGTTGAGTTCATACAAACGCAGCACCCGTTTATCTGGGCCAGGGTGAACACAGGTATGGTCGTCCTTGAAGTCCAGAGCCGAATTGAGTCGTCTGATGTTCCAATGAGCCATCAAACTGTACAACTCGCAGTCGCAGATGAGAGTGTTGTTATGGAAGTAAAGCCCATTCTTGATGTAGGCCGGCAGCGCCTGCAGGTCTTGAATGGGGAGAACTTTGATCCGATTGGAAGACAAGTCCAACAGGCTCAGCTTGTCCAGTCGGTTCTTGTCCTTGACGAGCTCCAGGGGGAAGCGGGACACCAGGTTCTGGCTCAGGTAGAGCTTCTGCAGGCTACTGAGGCCCGTGAAGGCTGTGCGGTCTATCTGCGAGATGTGGTTGTTGTAGAGCAGCAGAACCTCCAGATGTATCAGTGGCTCGAAAATGAACTCATCCAGCTGTCGCAAAACATTTGAGGAAAGATCCAAGTAGCGCAGTTGCTTTACAAATATGAACGCCTCGGAAGAGATGAATGACAAACCATTGTGACTGAGTAAGAGATTGTGGAGATTAGGGAGTTTGTGCCTGGTCCATTGTGCACGTAGTCCGGATATCTCATTAAAACTAATGTCCAGCACAGCTGTGTAGTCCGGCAGGTCAGACGGAATCATCGTCAGGTTCATCTTAGAACAGCTGACAATGTTGCTGGCACATATGCACATTTTGTGACAATTTAGCGTCGACCCTCTGATCTTGGGGATCAGTGCAAGAATACAGGACAAGCAGACAGCCCACCTAAAGCACCAATTAATGGAAGGGGGCATTTCTGACACGCAGTTAAAATGTGGATGCAGCGCAAGTCATAAACTCCCTCTTCAGTAGTGAGGCTGTTTAAATCCTTTCCACACTGTTTGGAGGAACAGCTTGTGGGACTGATGAGGCAAATGCAGAGCTACAAGACAAAAAAGAAACACGTGTTTTATTTACTTTTTAAAATGGAACTGCTTAAATGTTAACCTGTTTACATCTGGTGTACGTTTCAGTAATTCAGTAACCGAATCACAGAACTTTTAGTTGCTATGTTGCTAAATGGTTAACATTAAATCATCGGTCAAGAGCTAAATTAAATTATCATGCTGTATAACAGTAGAAAATGGTCTTATAGGCTTTTCTAAGTGTTATGTTTGTATTTTAAAAGTAGTATTATTACATAAACATATTACATAAAGTAAAGTTATAGCCTAAGTCTTTCTACCAATCAATTTTATTCAGACAGACAGACAGACAGACAGACAGACAGACAAACAGACAGACAGACAGACAGATAGATAGATAGATAGATAGATAGATAGATAGATAGATAGATAGATAGATAGATAGATAGATAGATAGATAGATAGATAGACAGACCTTTAGATAATCTATTAAACATAAATTTTGTATCAAAACACCAAGATTTTTATTTACAATGTTCAAACGTCAAATTAAATGTCTATGCCACATTTTTGACGGCTTTTATGTTTGCTAACTGTGTTTAAGAACAGCTAAACTGGTAAAAGCTGGCTTTTAGCTGCTCCAAGCTTGACAGAGCGTCTTGGACCAGCAAGAAACCAGCAGACATCTGGTCAAGAGGTGATCAAACAACCTCATTACACGGTAGCTGGCCCGCGAGCTAGCATGCGCCAGCTATGACCGCCACACAGAAACCACAACAGATTCTCCTCCAATGGGTTATAAGTGCAAATAAAGAACGGGAACTCGCTGGAACATGATACGGATCTGAACGGGTTAATGCAACGTGAATGAAAGTGAATACAATAGTCAGAACAAGCGCGCGCAACTAATGCATGCGCATAGGTTTACAAACAAGCTCTGACCTGTTCATTCAGATAAGAGTATGGCGCACATGGCGGGATCTACAGCAATATTTATATACTTATTTTTATTTTTTTTTGACTGCGCTTCCCATGTCACTAAAAACGCTAATTTGACAGACGCTCCAACTCACTGTAAATGTTAAGATCTCTGTGATGTGGCCTCTACGGACTGAACATGGTGTAGCATTGCACCATACCGTATGCATACACTGATCTGTGATTTTAATCAAAAATGAAAACTACAAGATTACGAAAAACGCGTAAATATTTTACCTGCATGCTGATTTTCCCAAAAATGTCATTTCAAAATAGAAATGGTCGCTTTAAACCATTTCATCACAGCAGTGTGACACGTCTTTCCCATTTAAAGCGAAGAGAAACGGAAGCTGTGGACGCGCAGTCTTCAGAGAGAATGAAAATAAAACGTTTCCAGCTCGAGCGCAGAGCGGAAAATGATGGCAGACACACCGAAACACGGTAAGAATAAGATTACATAAAGAAACAGACTCGGACAACGCCATGTCTCAGTACTAACCTTGAGATGTATCAGCGCAGAGACACATGAATCCCTTTAGAAAGTCCATGTCCTAAGGAGCGCCCGAGCTTTTCTCTTTCAGCAGTGTGACTGAACGGGTGTAAATAAGCGCCCGCCGCAGCGCACACACCTCTCAGCAGCAGCAGCATCTCTTCATGAGCGCATGAGCAGACCTGCACACACACACACACAACACACACACTCTGCTGGAGCACTTGAGTCTGTGTCCGCATAGGCGAAGCATCCGTGAAGAGCTCCATCTTTCAGCCTCAACTGACAGCCTGCTTTCTGCTGCATTTACACCTCATTTAATTGCTTTTTTGTCAGCTTGCTGAGCACATGTGTGCTTTTAAAATTAATAACAGTTATAATAATCCCTTTAACTGCCTGCTCTACCAAATGTTTGACCATATTTTGACTGTTTTAAATAATGATTGTTAAAGTCATTAAAGAATGACTGTTTTAAATAATGGTTTACACACATAGCCTTGTTGGTTTATCAAAAGAATCAAACAAACATCATCCTGTTGCACTACTACAATTGATTTTGGTTTAATTGTTTTAAAAAAACAAGAAAACATGTTAAATCATTCATTCATTTTCTTTTCGGCTTAGTCCCTTTATTAATCCGGGGTCTCCACAGCGGAATGATCCGCCAACTTCTCCAGCATTTGTTTTTACGCAGCAGATGCCCTTCCAGCCACAACCCATCTCTGGGAAACATCCATACATTCTCATTCACACACATACACTATGGACAATTTAGCTTACCCAATTCACCTGTACCACATGTCTTTGGACTTGTGGGGGAAACCGGAGCACCCGGAGGAAACCCACGCAACCACAGGGAGAACATGCAAACTCCACACAGAAATGGCAACTGACCCAGCCGGGGCTCGAACCAGCGACCTTCTTGCTGTGAGGCGAACGTGCTACTCACAACGCCACCGTGGCGCCCAACATGTTAAATGAGAATCTGAAATATAATACGGCATACTTCAAAGACTAAAGATGATTTAGTATTCAAAAATCTTTTATTTTGATTATATTTTTAAATCATTGGTCTTATGCTTCATAATCTATGTATTAATTCCAGTACTTTTATCATAAACATATCAATCTTTTGGTAGAGGCTGATATTTTAGAAATTATGGGATGTGTTAAAAAAAATGCATTGAGTGTGTTAATTCGCGACATTAGGAGTTAAGAAATGCAATCCAAAATTTTTTATTGGTGGGGCAGTTAAAGGGATAATAAAAATAATAAAGTTATGAAAGCAAGCATTTATGTTTGACATTATGTCTAATAAAACGAAGGGAAGCTACAAACATACAAGTAATTTAAATGAATGTTATATCATATCCCACATGGAAAGAACCTATATTAACATGTTTTAATAGGTTTTGATATAAGTTTTTAACATATGTGACATATATAAAATTGGCCGTTTTCCTATAATATATATGTGCTTATATGTGGCTATAAATAAGCAATACAGTAGACCTATATGGCCTGTATATGCACATATATGCACCTCAATTTTGCCTACATGTGGCATATATATGCATATATGCAGTGTATATATTATCCTGTATGTGCATATACTGTATACTGCATATAGATTTCATATATGCACATATATCGTCATACAGGTCCTTTCCATGTGGGATGCACAACATAAATGAGCACACCTCCTTTTAAAAATGAACATTTTTACCCCTTTCTCAGTGAACGTAGACAATATTTGTTTGTGCATTTAAACAAAACAATTTTATAGAACAGTTCTATTCATCAAAATAAGAGTTTGGACACCTAGCATCTTTAGAAATATAACACATTTAAATACAAATAAGGTACTGCAAAAAAACAAAAACAAAAAAAAAACACATTCTCTTGATTTGTTCTTTTTTTATTAAAATTTAATTTAACATTTGCCCCTAATATACAGTACACATTTGGGTGTATGTGTTCTCATTTCTGCACCATCATGCTAAGTTATTAGGTACAGCTAGGTTAGGTAGGTTAGCTAGCTTAGGTACAGTTTTGGCCTTTGTAATGACCAATCTAATGTATGCACAAATATCTTATTGTATAGCATCCTGTAGAAAGTAGTCTATTCATTCAATGCAATTACATATAATTAAATATTTAAATGTATTTTTGTAAATAAATTTATGTAAACAAAATGGTAATTCAAAGTAATTAATTTAAATCTCATTTAAGCCGGACAATGTGAATGTGTACACACACACAAACTCAAAATAAGACAGAATGTTTTTTTTGCTACAATAGTATCTCAATATAGAATTATTGTTTTAAAACACAGAACTTTAAAATACTTTTTCCAACAGACACTAGTAATTGCTTATTATATAAATGTTTAATTTAACCGTACCTCTAAGTAAATATAGAAACCAGTGACTGAAATTTGAAATGTTTATAGTTCCAGTGATTATGTAAAAGAAATCTGACACTTGCAACAAGCATCAAGCAATAATGTGAGACAGTAAACATAACTGACTTCCATGAAAACCCAGGAGACTCATGCTGTTGCTGCCGCTCCTGCAGGTTTGTAATTGCACTCTCGCATACGTAATTGCATTTGTCACGTCTTTAATTAATTGCCTTTCTCCTTTTGTCTTGTTAAGAATGTCCCTTCTCTCGAAATGCATCAACAGCCAAAAACACCAAAAAAAACAACAGCATCAGTGTCTAATTTGCTCGACACGTTTTAGATGTTAGACTGAAATCTGATATATTAGCTGAGAATGTTCTGTAGGCCTTTTACTTTGTTAAATAGCTGGATTTTGGTTGATCGTGTCCGTTTGGATAAGAGTGTGTTTATTAAATTCATGTTGACACTGAAGACCCGCAACAGCATCAGACTCTGTTTCTGTCACTCGTTTCTCTCTCCAGCGGGAGCTTTTGAACCGCTCCATGAATCTGTGAGCTGGAGAACAAAGGTGATCACAGCATGTGGGCTGAAGATGCAGCAGCACTGAAGGATGAATCCACATAATCCTCAATAAATCAATCTACCGTTATCTGAACCATCCCAAACGCACATTTATTAATACAAAGATTATTCTTCTCTTTAAAGGATTGCAGGTTATATGCTTATAGTCGAGGTTGTCAGGTCTGCGTAAAAGAAAACCCTCACAACAAATGCTAATTAAAACCAGCCTAAAAGTTGATCATTGTTTATTTGAGCCTTTTTGAAACATCCCCTTTTTTATTTAATTTATTTTTAATTTACATACTGATGCAATGAAAGCCAGTGGGGTCCAATAATATTGTTAATTATCAAAACATTTTGGTAACACTTTATTTTGATGGTCCATTTGAGTATTAGTAGACTGTCTGCTTAATATCTGTTGATACAGACATTCAACAGTCATTTAACTGACTATAAGAAACTTTGCAAATACATGTCAACTTACACTAACCCTACCCCTAACCCCAACCTAACAGTCTACTTATAGTCTAATGAGAATTAGTTGCAATTTAACTTAAATTCAACAAACGGACCATCAACATAAAGTGTGATTAAATATTTTGTTGTGTTTTGTTTCTTTTTTTTAATCATATTTTTAAGATTCCATTTACTTCTGTGAAAGTAAAGCTGAATTTTCAGCATCATTACTCCAGTCTTCAGTGTCACACAATCCTTCAGAATCCAGTCTAATATGATTGTTTGATGCTCAACAAATATTTCTCAATATCATCAATGTTGAAAACAGTTGCTGCTAAATACTTTTTGTGGATGTCAAGATTTTATTGTTTTATAATTTTGTTAAATAAATGTTTTTTAAAAGATAATCTTTAATTGATGGTTAGTGTAACAACATAAATACAATTTTCTGTCTCTAAAAAAGAAAATGAAATAAAAATAAATAAAAATGTCATCATGATTCATTACATTTTATGTACTCAATCTATAACAGACCAAAAAAACACCCCAATATTTTGTCTGCTCTCGCTTACTTGGGACTAAAGGGATAAACATGTTAAATTCATTTCTATTCATCTTTATTTCTGTAGTGCTTTTACAATGTAGATCGTGTCAAAGCAGCTTAACCTAAAAGTTATTAAATTGAAACTGTGTCAGTCCAATTTTCAGAGTTAAAATTCAGTACAGTGTGGGTTAAATGTCACTGTTAAAAGTTCAAACACCAAAGAGCAAATCCATCGACGTGCAGCTCCACATGTCCAAAAATTCAAATTCTGTCGTTAATTACTTACCCTTGAGTAATTCCAAACTCACAAGACCTTTGGGTCACACTTTATTTTGATGGTCCGTTTGTTGAATTTAAGTTACATTGCAAATAAATCTCAATAGATTATAAGTAGACTATTAGGTTGGGGTTAGGGTAAGGGTCAGTGTAAGTTGACAGGTGCTTGCAACGTTTATTATAGTCAGTTTAATGTCTGTTGAATGTCAGTATCAACAGATATTAAGTAGACAGTCTATTGATACTCAAATGGACCATCGAAATAAAGTGTTACCAACCTTTGTTCATTATCATCTCAGAAAAGGTACTAAGAAGAACATCCATATGTTATCAGTGGTTCAATTAATCAAGTGCACAAGCATATTCTCGTAGCTTCATACAACATCCCTTCATTCTTTCATTGATTGTTATAATAATGTTCTTGGTTTTGTACTTTAAATGTTTTATGACCCTTGCTGTCTCTGGGGCATGAGATTCAGAGAGATGGTCAATTTGACCATTAAGGCACTTCAAGGTAGAACATTTCTGAGAACTCTTTGTGTTTTGTATACATTATTTTAATAAAATGTTATTTTAATCACATCAGTGTTATTTTAATAAAATTGCAATGTTAGAATGAAATATGGTGGCACAGGGGCTCAGTGGTTAGCACAGTTGCTTCACAGCAAGAAGGTTGCTGGTTCGAGTCTCGGCTGGGTCAGTTGGCATTTCTGTGATTAAGTGCTATAGGTGAATTGGGTAAAGAAAATTGGCAGTGGTAGTTTGTGTGTGAATAAGTGTGTATGGGTGCTTACCAGTACTGGGTTGCAGCTGGTGGGGCGTCCGCTGTGTAAAACATATGCCGGAATAGTTGGTGGTTCATTCCACTGTGACGACCTCTGAAATAGAAACTAATCCGAAAAAAACAAATGATTGAATGAAATATACACACATTTAGAAAGAAGTGATTTTTTTTTAAATTTAAATGTGATACTATTTATTTAGTTATTAAATGACAAAATTAAAAAAGTTTTCTCTAGTTGTAGTGTTAAAGACATACTTTTTATTTTTTTGGTGTGTGTGAACTATGTTCTATGTTCTTTAGTTTTGTGTGAGCATACATTTTTTGTGAGTGTGAAGCAAAGTCCAGAGTTAGGAAGGAAAGAAAAACTGCCAGCTGGACACGTCCTAAATTACGTTCACTCCTCAAGTGTGAACAACCAACAAGATAAATTAGGAAGTCAAACAAAAGCCATACATGGTCACAGGCAGATCGGAGCCACTTAAGTACTCTGGATAAAATTAAACCAGTTAGATATCTCAAGCAGATATTACACAAAAAACTGGTTATTCAGTGGAGTTTTTGGGGTGGTTGAGATTTTGTCAACACTGCCAAATAAGAACTGGTTAAAAGCAGTTTCTTCAGCAGTTCTTTAGTGGTTCTTGGTTAAAACCACTGCCTTTACAATTAACCCAATACTCCTGTTTATCTTTAAACTTACTTTAACTCCCTCTTAGTTTAGTTGGAGACAGAATTAAAAAAAACAACATTAACATTAACATTAATTATATAGTACCTTAAGATGATGTGGCTCTCATTCACATTGGCCCAATGTTATTAAAAACCTATTAAAAGTTATTAAAAACAGCCTTTGCCATTGTGGTAAATTCCCATTTACAGTATAACAAATGCTATAGAGTAACATGTCTAAAACCTCTCATTCTTCTACATAGAACCAGTGTTGTGTGTAGTTACCAATTATACTTATTATATTTAAATGTGTTATTCTGAAAAAGTTTTTTTGTTGTTGTTAATTTTATTACAGTTTCTTATAACATACCTGCCTTAAATTCTGTAAATAAATTCGACTTTCCTGTATAAATCAATTCAGAGAAACAGTAATTATAATTATTTTTGGATATACTTTTTAGAATAATTCTATTTTTACACTAGGCAAGGCAAAGCAAGTTTATTTATGTTGAACATTTAATACTCGGTGGCAATTCAAAGTGCTTTACATAAACAGGAATAAAAGAGACAAGTATAAGAAAATAAAAACAAATTACGTCATATGTTTTTTGCGTTTGCCAAAAAATGTATTTTTCAAAAATATTAATAAACATTTTTTATTTACACTCAGTTTATGTTAATACTATTAAATACATAGTAATATGTATTTTTTGAGCAACAGAGATGGAGCCCACTTCTGGAGTTGGTGCGTATAGTTCTCTGCGTATAGTGAGCGGTGGTACTGAAACTCTTGTTTTATTTATTTTTTTCTGAGGCCAAGTTTAATGCAAATTTTAAATTACATTTCTATCACCTATGTATTGAGATTTATACAGCTCATACGTCGTATTAAAGGACACCTGTTTTACCCCTTTTTCAAGATTTGCTGTAAGTCTTTTGTGTCTCCAGAATTATCTCCAGATTATATACCTATATATACCTATAATGTTGGAATTGTTTGCTCTAAACACAATGTAGCTGTTTTTGTGGCCTGTGCCTTTAATGCTAGTTCTCCCCGCCCACCGTTCCCATGTGTCTGTCAGAGTTACAAACATACACTGTTTTAAAAACATTTTAAACATGTAAAACTCATTCTTGATCACGTTTGTTGATGACTGATGATCACAGCGAGCTGAACAGATCTTTTAGTCCCAGTTGCTTTGTGCATGTCCTGTCTTGTTGATATGATTATACGCGTTACTACTGAGACATGTTAATACACAGCTGTCAATCAATTCAGTGCGTGGGCAAACTGCACTCCTACCTCACGTTGCGGTCGGCCTCAAAACGGGAGGGATTTGGATCCTATTTTAACATCAGGAAATTTAAAAAAAGATACTTGTTGGGTTTATATCACCCCAATATGATTGTGGACACACTAGACCAGGCATGTCCACACTCGGTCCTGGAGGGCCGGTGTCCTGCATATTTTAGCTCCAACTTGACTCAACACACCTGCAAGGATGTTTCTAGAAAGCCTACTAAGAGCTTGATTAGCTAGCCCAGGTGTGTCTGATTCCGGTTGGAACTAAACTTTGCAGGACACCGGCCCTCCAGGACCAAGTTTGGACACCCCTGCACTAGACCAACACACAGTTCTGTCCAAACAGCTCCTAAAAGATTATTTTCATCATAGGTTTACATTATAGGAATTACTTATTGAATTATTATATCATTTGAATCATATAATTAGTAACTGTTTACTTTTTTGAAGTAACTTAAACTGGTAACACTTTATTTTGATGGTCCATTTGAGTATTAGTAGACTGTCTGCTTAATATCTGTTGATACTGACATTTAACAGTCTTTCAACAGACATTTAACTGACTATAAGACACTTTTTAAGTACATGTCAACTTACAGTAACCCTAAACCCAACCTAAACCTAACAGTCTACTTATAATCTAATGAGAATTAGTTGGCATGTAGATTGCATGTAACTTAAATTCAACAAACTGTCTGTCATAATAAAGTGAGACCCTTAAACCTACCCAACACTGCATTGAACTATTTGACACAACTGCTCTATTTTTCGCCTATTTTTGGAGTTGACATACCAATTCCCGTCATCAACAGTTCCAGATGTGGAATAAAATGGAGCCACTTTATTAACCCAGATAAACTGATGAGTTCTGTGTGTTTTTGCACTCACTTTCTTGCGTAATTAACCATATAGTAAAATGCCTGGCAGTCCGGCGGCTTTGTGCTCAGAATCATTAATGTTCTATTGGACTCCTGCTCCTGCTGTGGAGGGAACAGTGTTGCCTGGCAACTGTTGTGGTTTTACATGAGCCGTGGCATTGGGTTGCCCACCCTCTGATTGTTTTTTGGGATGCCAGCTCAGGGTGTACCAGGAAGGAAGCTGACAAATATAAAGAGACAGAGGCAAAAATACATGAAATAAAGGCCCTTGACATTTGCAAGTTAGAGCTAACCAATTAATTATAAATCTGCGCTGATAAATATTGAACTGACAACTGAGAGAGATGGTCTTTCCTATTCTGTTCTTGCTTTCCAACAATTACTCATGCTTCTAACAATAGCCTGCAATGCTAAATAGACAAACGGATCCCCGGGTTGTCTCCACAGTGGTAAACAGAGCTGTAGTCATTGTCTGTGCTCCACCTGGCAAACACACGCAGATGGTAAACACATTCTTTATTCTTCAGCAGGTGCGTTTGAGATCAGTTGCCATATAAAAACAGCCAGACTTCAGTGTGGAAGTGTCCAAGATATATTTAAGTGAGAGCAATATATGTGAGAGGACTACAAACTGATTTATTTTCCAGTACAAAAACCAAAATAAATCTCAAATACATGGGTGGGAAATGTTTAGGTTACCTACAATGATAGCAGGAGGATTCTGCTTAAAAAAAACCAATGAAGAGCAGCACAGGTGATCAATATTTGTAAAAAAAAAAAAAAAAAAAAAATATATATATATATATATATATATATATATATATATATATATATGTTTATTTGTAAGTTGTTCAAATTGTAAATTGTAGCTATTGCTTTATTTTTAAGTGTATTGCTTTGTACTGCCTTGTAAATTGTTTTATTTTCATTTCTCTCCAAGTACTAAGATGTTGATTGATTTAAATAATACAAATTGGCATCACAATTTCTCAATCTGTTTGCTGTGCTTTCTTGTTTTAAGCTCAAAACATGCATTCTGAGACAAAACATTGATTAACAAACATTTTCTGCACAGAAAAAAACTGTACATTTAACTCAATTTGAGTTTAATTTAACACTCCTTGGGTGTACATATGACTCCCTCCATTTTGGAGTTAAAATAACACTTGTAACACATTTGTAACACATTTGTACATTACTCATAGAGTTCATTTTAACACAGTAAGAGTTAATTCTTACATCAAACTGGAGTTATTATACCCTTCAAAGTAAATTTTTTTCATTTTAATATATATTTTTTAAAATTAAAAATATATATTGTTAAAATATATATATTAAATTAGTAAATTACTCACAGAGTTCATGTGTATATAAGCTAATGAGTGCATATACTGCTTCTAATGAGAATTAATTTATTATAGCTTATAATTTATTATATCATTAAGGCTGGACCGGTTCAAGTAACAAAACTGGACTTCCCTTTACTAGCGGCAAATACACTGCATATTAGGCATAAAATTTTTAACACTGAACATTTTTTTAAAAATATATACGCTCTTTCACACTTGTGGATTGAAATGTACTCCGGGTTTTAACACTGAACAACACCAAAAAAATCACACTGTATATTTAACACCGGAATTTTTGCTGTGTGTATACGCAACCCAATACAGCCAGTTTCTTGTGAAAATCATTGCTGTATATATTCATTCATTTACTTTTCAGCTTAATTCCTTTTTTAATCAGGGGTCGCCACAGCGGAATGAACCGCCAACTTAACCAGCATATGCTTTACGCAGCAGATGCCCTCCCAGCATCAACCCAACACTGGGAAACACCCAGGAACTCTTGCGTTCGCACACATACACTACGGCCAATTTAGCTTATTCAATTCACCTATACTGGGGGGCGCCACGGTGGTGTAGTGGGTAGCACGATCGCCTCACAGCAAAAAGTTCGCTGGTTCGAACCTCGGCTGGGTCTGGGTCAGTGTGTTTGCATGTTCTCCCCATGGTTGAGTGTGAATGAGTTTGTATGGATGTTTTCCAGAGATGGGTTGCAGCTGGAAGGGCATCTGCTGCGTAAAACATATGCTGGATAAGTTGGCGGTTCATGGCTGTTGCTGGGGCTGAGGCTAAGTCGAAAAGAAAATGAATGAATGAATGAATGTACTGCATACTGCATGTCTTTGACCTGTGGGGAAAACCAGAGCACCTGGAGGAAACCCACACGAACATGCAAACTCCACACAGAAATGCCAACTGGCCCAGCCGGGGCTCGAACCAGTGACCTGTTTGCTGTGAGGTGATCCTATACTACCCTATATATTTGATTAAGAAAAAACTAAACAAAACAATAAAAAAAAAAAAACAATGAGAAATATTATTTTTTGAAATAACGGGTTTAAAATGTTTTCAATTGTCATTGAATTCATGTGATGATGACATTGGATTTTTAGCATCAATACCTCAAAAAATTATTGTAATCCACTTTAAAGAATGCTGGGCTCCTCACAATTCCTTCATGTTGTCACAACACAAATCGAGAAAAGTTAACTTAATTATTTTCATAAATTTAAGTCTCACATAAGGGGGACCGAGACCAGAACTGAATGCGCAAGTAAACAATTTATTGAAGAATGATGTAAACAGTATATATGACAAGCAGGTAAAGTCTCTATATTGCAGATGGTGAGCACTGGAGCCATGATGGAGGGTACTGGCTACTAATGACAATGATAGAGACAGACAGAATCGGGATACACACAACCAGGAGGGAACCACATTAGGAGAAACACAAAGACATATGGGTACACAGGGAGCGGATAAGGTAAGTATAACTTGAAATAACTAGAATAGATTGACCATAGGATAGTCCTTCTTGATGGGACTAGGTCGGACACTGAGTGAGGGAGTATGCAGGTATTTATGGGTGGATGTGATGAGCGGGAAATGACGTGCAGGTGCGCTGGTGATTGGTATTTGGGTGACAGGGATCTTACTGATTGGGGTGATGATGAATGGTGTGCAGCTGCAGTCACACTGCATTTTTCGCCCCATAGACTTCCATTCATTCGCATGCCTCAGACTGGAAACGTAAGGTCGCGCGGCAAGTTTTGCAGTTCACTGTATTGCAAAGTTCAAGCTCGGTCAACTCTGACCTGCGAAGTCACATCATATGACTGCGAGAGACCAATCAAGGATCAAAACATGAACTCACTGGACAGAATTTTTTTATATGGAGCAATCGCTTGCTTTTTAAAAGTCTAATCATCTTGTTTAATCCCGCCCCTTTTCGCAGTGCCGTATGATATAATTTCACAAGCTCAACTCTAGAGTGACTGCAGCATAAATCATGTAATTGTGTGTGGGGAAAACCTGGCCTGGCTGTGACAATAGGTGGATTGAACATAAAACAATTAAGCCCCCCCCCCCCAAAACTCACAAATTGCATTGATTCAGCTGACTTTATTAAGTAGTTTGAACAAGTAGCAAAAATATTATTTTTAGTGTATGCTGATTTGTTTTTTCTGTTTATTATTTTATGTTGTGGAAAATGTCATATTTTTTTTTCAAGATTTTGCTTACTACAAAGCTATAATTTTGCTGTAATATTAATAAATGAATAAAGGTTGTGCAACATTATAAATGCCATTTAAAGTAACCAGACACAGGTGTACATAATCAACAAATCAATGAGAAAAAAAGGTTAAACATGAGTACAAAAGAAAGTGACATCAACATAGGCAAAACGAGGACTGGAATGATTAAATCCACTCCATTGAATTCCTAGTAATGCACACTGTGACGCATCACAGCTTGAAACTTTCTGGAAACATTCAAGGCGCAGTAACAACAGTCAATGCAATGTGAATAAGCCTTAACTCCTGAATACAGCAGACAAATGCTGGTTATTTTTAACATGATTAGACTGATGAGAGTGACAAAAGAGGAGCAGGTGTTTTATTCATGGGGCATTTCCCCTTCTGCAGTATATTTGCTTGCAGCTTCCAAGTGGAAGAGTTCAGTCAATAAGCAGCTAAATCATCCCAGGCTATCGCGTCTGCAGGGATTTTGTCTTTCTTAGTGGATTGATGGATGTACACTCTTTCATGTTAGTGGCTTTTGCAGCTCCTCTAAGAGATCTCGCTGAGGCCCAGTCTTACACAAGATATCTGAAATCTGTGCGGCTTCATGGTGGTTCAACGTGCACTTAAGAAAAGAAACAACAGCTGCTTAATGGCTTTTGTGCATTTTAATATTATAGCACTTTCTCTACATCATTCTTAGCTTCCACTTCTTCAATGAAGAAGAAATATAGCTCAGATTAATTTAATTATGTCTTGTTTTGAAATGAGCTTTTCTGCTCAATGTGTGAACTTAAACTGAAACATAAAGACAGATTGGAACATAGAGTAGCTCCTCCAGATGTGCTCATGTGACATATAAGAATCAACCTCATGGCAAGCAAGCATGTGTTTCTGTGAATGAATCAACCCAGGCTCATTCTGAAAATGTAACATTGTATGCATTTCTGGAGAGCCCCAAATACATCCCAGGAGCAACATTTTTATTTTATTTTATTTTGCAGTTTTTGCGAATCCACCAGAGGTCATGCTTTTTGAGACCTCAGATTTCTCTCTCGAGTGCCATTCATGCCTGCTGTTCTCACTTAAATCCACCCGAGGCAGCTGTTGACTGACTGACTGATCGACTGACCAACCTCCTTCCTTTCCTGAACCCAACCAATAGTGTTTTCAAAGCACCAATTGACCCATCCACACACTTCCCTAAACCCAACTGACTAAAAAAAGCAATCCAGAAAAAGAAAAGCAGAAAAGCCCTTGCCTTATTTTTACCACATTTTCAGGTTTTACCACATTCTCATCCTGTTATTTTGTTTTTTTAGCTTTTATTTTTGTCTTACCTGCTTTCTGGAACAGTTTTTGCCGAACTTGAACCTCGTCACAGTGGTCAACTCCTCTCTGTGTTTCAAATCAGCCAACATAAATGGCGAGCTAACTGGACAAACTGGCAACAGCGGGAGAGCAGTCCATATGGAAATAAGCAGACACCTGGTAAGCGCAAAAAGGAACAAGATGAAATGCAACCATATGTACTTTTGGCTTCATAATTCGCAATCTCCAGAAATGTACATAGGGCTACAAATTTCAAAATGAGCCTGTGTAGTCATGAATATAACAACACAGGCTCATTGAGAAAATGTGCCCTGGTATACATTTTTGAGAAACGAGAAATATGTGCTTGTGGGTACATATGGCCTCATTTTGTGTATAAAACTAACACTACGGTGTGGTAATTATCTCCGTATGGACGTCTTCCGTTGTGACTGGTTCCGTTGTAATTTACTAAAACTTGTGTCAGACTTGCAGAACAGAGCGGGGTTCGAGTCTGTCAAAGGATGGTTCCAGAAACCAATTAAAAAGAAAACACTGTTCTATTTATTCGTTTCTTTGCTTTTGAAAACACTATCGGTTGGGTTTACGGAAGGGGTGGATGGCTCAGTCGATTTCAGGCTGATATATTATGAACACCATGCGCAAGAAGGACTTCAAGATATGCAGAAATGTCCAAAGTGTCCTCTTGTGAATGTATAAGAAATGACACGTATGAGAAAATCTGCTCCAGTAACGCATATGAGATTCTCAAAAATTTATAAGGCGCCCTCTTGTGCAGAGGTGGGCAAACTTTCAAGTTTTGCAAACCAAGTAAAGAGCTGCATGTTAAATCCTTTCAAAAATGACTTTTATTTATAGTAGCAGTATGCATGGAACATGTAATATCGGACAGAAACATGTCACATTAACATGAAACTGATTTTTAAAATAGTTATTATTGAGTTCAATTTACAAGTCAAATTAGACTCTTGAAAAGAGCACTGTTTCATAAATGTCTTTTGCTGGGCTTTTAAGTTTTGTAGCCTTGTTTGCCTTTTCCGCAGGTGACTGGTTGACAGTATAATTCAAACGTTTGCTTGAAAAATGTCCACTTAGGTTGTACTGTAGTCTTAAAAAACAGCAATGTTTTCTTGCCATATTAAACATACCACTTTCTGTCCAATATCGGTGAAAAAGTATTTTGTTGTCCATTCTTCCTTAAACACACGACATTAAGAGTCATTTTAAAAATTTTTTTTTGCCTGACTAATTTTTAGTCATTAACGGTCGAGTGCATTTTAATATCCGAGAGTGTGTTCTAATTCTACTGATTGCGCTAACTGTACCGCATGTAATACTGCCATCTAGCGTTGTATTGCATCATTAATTTACTAATTCTGAAACCAAACCATCACTCAGAAGCAGCATTTTAAAATCTCCCTCACGGGCCGGATTGAAAGTGTTCAACGAGTTGTAGTTTGCCCACTTCTGCTCTAGTGAATTTGTGAAAACATAAATTGCAAAATGACGTTGCTTCTGATACATATTTCTCGAGTTTTTTTACATGAAGTTTATTCATAAACAAATTTCGAGAGGATCACGTGCTTTGGATTGTTCCCAGCTGTTACAGCTTCAGCTAAAGACCGATTATCCAATCGTACGATTCCTAACTCCCTATAAATAACCAAAGTTTTCTTAAGTCATCTTCGTCTTGAAGAACCAACCCTCACCCACCCACCCACTTCTACTTTCCCTCCTTTCAGATGGGCGACACGGCGGCCCAGCACTGTGGCCTCACAGCAAGTGTGCCTCTGGTTAAGTCCCTACTAAATCAGGTGGCATTTCTGTGCGGAGTTTCGCTTGTTCTCCCCGTGCTCGCGTGGGTTTTCCCCGGGCTCTCCGGTTTCCTCCCACGGTCCAAATAACAAGCACTAAGTTACTTGAAAGCACAATTGATATCATAGTCAAGCTCTTAACGAATACACCTCACCTCAGTTCGCCACTAGCTGGAAATAAGCCGAGGGGGAGTTCATCGAGATCTACCTGAGCTCAAACTCCCCTCTCGCCCTGCAAACAGGAGGGAGCCCAGGGCTCGAGGATCTTATGAGCTCAGGGCTCTCTCCTGGGACAGCATGCCAAGCAAGCTTTATTATCAATCATCAGCTAAGTGTGAACTCTTGAAATTACATTAAAAATATTTGATTAAAAATATTCTCATTAACATTCTAAAAGTGAACAAATTTTCTAGGTTGCGTTTGAAACAGGGTGAGTAAAAGATAACAGAACTGTCATTTTGGGGTGACTAACTCTTTAAACAGAATGCTACGCAGATGATATCTCTTGTTTTCTGGATGAGCAGCACTATGAGGGCTCATTAGTCAGACTGTGCACAGACAGGAAGTCGCCCCCATCCTCAGCTAATAACTAAGATTTGTTCAAGCAGCTGGAGAGATTTTGCACCTGCTTTTTGTTTTCAGTGGTAAGAGAATGTCCCTCTGCCTGAGTAGGCTGATTCAAAACACACACTGCCAAAAGATTTGTACTGCTAGACTTAGTTCGCTCTCCCACACATCTCTAGTTCAGTCAGTAGTTGCACTGCGAGCATATGTGCAAATAAACATTTGCCTTAATGAGTCTCAGGCTAACGCTCTCTAGGTCGGCGTGGAAAGAATGTTTATGAGCCAAAACTGTTGTTTTATGTGAAACGCAAGTTGGCAGACAGTAGGGCGCTGAATTTTTTAGAATACAATAAAGGTTTGTTTGCACAAATGTAATTTGGTGCTGTTTTGTGTAGTTGTGTATTAATTTTGTGTTTTGTGTAATTTTTTGGTAGCATAGGGTTTTTCAGGCATCAAAACCTGGTAATGAATTAGCATTTTTGGACCATTTTCACAAGACTGTTATGACCCGTTTAACAGTTATCATAATCCTAAATCCTTGAAAGATTTTAATACCTTGATTTTCAAAAAAATGTATGTATCTAAAATAACATTTATATGCATTTTATGAATGTATCATATCATCTTTGCGTCAAATTGCAAACAACTAATTACTGCTTACGTGAGGTGTTTGTAATGCAACATGCTGAAAGTAAATTTGACGTTGTTCTCTCCTTTGGCTGCTGTCATCAGTCTCACACAAGTTTTTCCTTTTTCTTAAAGTCCTGTTAACACCATCGTGGATTTTTTCTTTAATTATTTCAGCAAATAGGATTGTAAAAAAACTATTTGTTGTAGTCTCCCATTCACTGCGCTCTAAGTTTACCCAACTATGATGCCTTCCGCTACTGAGAAACCCAGAAATGTGAAAAGTGTCTATTAGTTCTGTACACAGTGCATACAGATGAAGATAAAAATATTTCGCCTTATTAGCTCCTGTGACGTTTTAATTATTTTTCAAGATTTTACATGTGCTGTTTAACATTGAGAAGATTTTTTCAACAATTTTTTTTTCATTCATTCATTCATTCATTCATTCATTCATTCATTCATTCATTCACTCATTCATTCATTCATCCATTCATTCATTCATTCATTTATTTTCTTTTCAGCTAAGTCCCTTGACATTTTTTTTACATTATATTTTTAATAACAAATTTTTAATAACATTTTTTTCATCTGTAGATACTATTATTCATCTCAAAGTGCATATTAAAGGATAAACTATAGGTTAAATGGATAACTAGAAAAGTTATGTTAATTAGACGTTGAATAATAGTGGTTTGTTCTTTTCCAAATAAAAAAAATAATAATAAAAATAATGGGGCTAATATTTACCTAAAGCTGATTTTATTCTAGCTAAACTAAAAGAAATAAGACTTTCTCCAGAAGGAAAAAAAAGAAATACTGTAAAAACAAAAAAACAAACTAACAAAAAAAACACTTTCCGTGTTAAACATCACTTGGGAAATTTTCATTGGAGGGCAAATGATTGTGCTTTAAACTAAAAAAAATAAAAATAATAATAATAATATATATATATATATATATATATATATATA
>CAIGQQ010026963.1:4738692-4775863 GCA_903798035.1 Danio albolineatus
TGAATAATAGTGGTTTGTTCTTTTCCAAATAAAAAAAATAATAATAAAAATAATGGGGCTAATATTTACCTAAAGCTGATTTTATTCTAGCTAAACTAAAAGAAATAAGACTTTCTCCAGAAGGAAAAAAAAGAAATACTGTAAAAACAAAAAAACAAACTAACAAAAAAAACACTTTCCGTGTTAAACATCACTTGGGAAATTTTCATTGGAGGGCAAATGATTGTGCTTTAAACTAAAAAAAATAAAAATAATAATAATAATATATATATATATATATATATATATATATATATATATATATACATATATATATATATATATATATATATATATATATATATATATGTTAAAATATGGAATAATTAATAATATATAATAGTTTATAAAATAAATTTGGTTAAAATATGGACAAAGCAAAATGTTGGGATAAATTATTATTGAAAGATCAAATACATTTTAACTCAATGAGTTGGTTTGTCTATATTTCAGTTGAAACCTCTAAAAATTATATTATCTTTGACGAAAAAAACATAGATTTGTTTTTCAGTAGCTTTTGGATCATTGTAAAAAATTAAGTTACTGTTACCAGCAAAAGCTTATTCCCACAAAAAGTTATTCACACAAACAACTCATTTGGTCATTTCATAGTGGAGGAATCTCCACTATGAAAAAGGGGGAGTAGACCCCTCTTCAACTTAAAAAAGAGGGAAATAGAATATAATATAGTATGAAAGTATCTTGACTTAAATCCATTTATAATAGCTGACAATGGAACCAAAAGTGTTAAAATACTAAATTCTGTCAAAATTTGGGCCAACCAAAATATCTCTGCACCAGTGTTCTCAGGTCCTCATAGTGAAATCTTCTCAATTCCTAATCAAAACATCCCCAATCACACTTTCTGGGGTCTCCGTTTCAAGCAGACCACTTCCACAGGGAAAGTGCAGACTTGGCAACACTGCTCTGCATCTTTATCTGACAACCATCAATACACAGATAGCTGCTACTTGAAATATGACCTTTCCCCACCTCCTGTTTCTTTTGATTGGTTCATTGATTCAGCTCAAACCGGGCTTACCAATTGGCAAAATTTGCAGCTTGCAGCCAGCACAAACTGCTGCTGTTTATTAAAGGTTTCAAATGATTATGAAAGCAGAATCGCCTCGGGTAGCGAGATATCACAGGGAGGGAAGTACATTTGCTCATGGCAGAAGCTTCACAAGCCATCTCAGGCCACAAAACAACATAATTTCCCTCCAGTACAGCAGCATCCAATCAGGCTAATGTAATAACCCAGCCATCTAACCTCAAATGCCAGCTGCAGCGCTCATAGTCATGACAAGACACAAAATGGACAGAAAAAAAGTGTTGGATATATCTCTTCAGGAGAAATACCACCACCAAACAATTATAACCTTCATAATGCCGTTTATGTAGTGTTTTTGTATGAATGTGTAAATAAATTAATAATTAAAGAAAAGAATATAGAAATAGACATACACTCACACATAAAATATTAAAAATAGAGAATCCCAAAGTTTTTTATGGCAGTTATAATATCAATATATAATATTAATAACTCTATTAATATTCTGGGGAATTAACAGAAAAAATAGCCACGTAAGGTGAAATTTGATATGCAGATGTGTCAGAGCCGGGTTTATGTAACCCGTCTGTGAGGGCACAGGTGTCTTATTTAACAGAGGTACGAACAGATAACAGAGTGATACTGTGTCCCGGTGCTTTAATTCATTGCAGGATCAAATGTCTGGTTTCCTGGCTGCGTTTTTCTTAGACCGCTGTCTTTATTTATTTAGCACCAAGCTTGAATAATGAAAAATAGGTGGGAAGGAAGTCGCTGCGGCAATAGCGCTCATGGAACATGAAACAGCAGGGAGTGTCTCAAAGTGCAGGACATCCATCCTTTAGCTTCACATGGGCTTTATGGTAAGTGAGTGAACAGTCAGGTCTTGGTGTCATTTACAGATCCTACATCCTAAAGTATAGCCATATTAGAAGTAATCCTTCCACCCCCAAATTTTCTCCAGATTTCTCCAACTTGTTCAATCTTTATTTCTTCTAGTTAAGATGATTTTTTGAAAGATGTTGAAAAGATGTTATTTTTTTTCTACTATACACTCTTAAAAAAAAAGGTTCCTTGAGGTTCTATATAGAACCCTAGGGTTCTATACTTGGCCAGTAGAACCTTTTACCCAAAAAATGGTTCTATTTAGAACCCTTTGAATGCAAAGAACCTTTTTGATTAAAATGGTTCTATAATGTGAGATTTATAACATAATTATATAGTAAAGATTATAAATAATAATAAGCTATAACACAGAGAGACAAAGCTTTTTGAGTCAAAACCTAATAAAATGACTGCTATGGTCAAAAATCTAATCAATGTATGATGGGATTTTTGTTTCATGCAGTTTTGTGCTTTACCATATAACTAATATTTTATATATGCTTAATATTTAAATTTTTGACGAATTATTTTGTGAAATTAATTAAATAACCAGTTTATTGAGACTGTACAGTGTGTTGTTATGGTTTAATAAATTATTTTAAACTAATAATCATGAAAAAGCCCTCTGGTGACGTCATTCATTGGTGGACTGCTGGTGACGAGCCTGGAGAGTGACGGTTAATTTTTGAAAAGGAGAACTCCGTTATTGCGGCTCCATCATTCAGGTACGTTATTACTCTTTTAAAATTATATTAATAAAATATTTTGTATTACGGGGTAATGTTTCTCTTCCCTTGTCTTATATGGTGACACAGACTGAATAAGTGGTAACGTTAATATGGATTAATACTGTGCTTGTAAGTTTCTGATGGTCTCTGTCGACAGCCTTCGGTTCAGGAATCTGTGTCAAGCTGACTTTGCTCTGCTTTTTGTTCGAAATAAGTTACAGTTTCGCTTTATTTGTTTGTCAGTATTAATTAAAATATCAATAACAATAAAGCAGCTGCGTTATTCGAAGGCGAGCTCCGAGAGGCAGCGTGAAGCGCGTGCACGTTCTTTTAATGGTAACTTCATATTAGCCGATTTCCGCTTTCGTGCAGTTTTTATCTCCAACCTTGAACAAACGTGTACTTCCAGCTTGTTCGTGTGTGAGTTTAGCCGAGTTTAACTCGGGCTAAACTCTGTAGTGTACACGCCGGCTAGTCTGCATTAAAACCGCAAGGGAGCATGCCGCGCTCGTGCCCGCCCGAGTCTATGCACGCGCCCGCCCGCCGGGCCGAGTCTATGCACGCGCCCGCCCGCCCGCCCGAGTCTATGCACGCGCCCGCCCGCCCGGCCGAGTCTATGCACGCGCCCGCCCGCCCCTTCCGAGTCTATGCACGCGCCCGCCCGCCCGAGTCTATGCACGCGCTATTGTGATGATTGCTAAGTGTATTATTGAAACCTTTTAAAGCCAAAACATATTTTAATAATCCATAGATTAAAGATCAGGTGTTATTTATGAAGGACATACAAACATGCAGGCTAAATGTATTGTGAAATGTTGAACCTTGTTAAATATAGGCTACATATATGTATATATTGTGCTAAATAAGTTTAAAATTCATATTTTAATGTATATCTTTCTTTTCTTCAAACAGCCTGGAAACTGAACTGCATTGTAAATCTTGTGCTCGGTATGTATTATTGCTTTTAATTCTAAATAAACTGTATTAAGTATTATGAAATGAATATTATAAAAGACTTTAACATTGTATTGTAACCTTGGTCTGCAGGACACAAGTAGCTTTGAAGAGGAAGGATCCCAGCTTAAAGAAGGACATGTGTTACATCCATAATTGTGACACAATTATCATCAACAAGGACACCTGGTAAATATTGTATTTTATAACATGCATATGTCAGACTTGGTTGTTGTGTACTGAAATATATTTATCACATAAATGTTCTATTACTTATTGCTGCTGTTTGTACAGTGAGAATGTTAAGGTCATTGCTTATTAAAAAGTCCTGCAAAGAAAATATGTTTTTAAAAAAAGTGTAAATTTGCCTACAGGATACCTTGTTGGAATGTCTGCAAAACAAATTTAGGATTTCAGTGGTGAGCTCATCTATCATCTCGCAAATGAAACAAATTAATGGGATGAAAAGGAAGTGAACTGTACTCTGAGGAACTTAACACAAGGCAAGTTCAGTTAAATACATTTTATGCCAAAGGTAGATTAATTCTGTATTATAAATTCATATTTACACACTCTACAATGCTGTCTTCCTACCTCAGATTGTGATGGACCTGGAATGCGACACCTGATATTCATAAGTCAAGAACCTAATGAACACCCTTTTCCAGAGCACAGATTATGGAGGGGTTTGCAGAACTAATGAAGCAGTTTCTTCTTCTTGGAGTGCCACAGCTTGTGAGTAAACACTGTTACATTGTGTGCCAAATAGTTTTGCGTCCATGATGACTTTAAGAAACTTGTATTGCTGAAAATGTGTCATTTGGAAACTTAAACATGAAGTAAACAAAATGTTTTTTTGCATTTAGGATGCTGCATAAAAAACTTGGTGAAGAACACAGAAACATCTTTAAAAGAAGGAAGTGCTCCATGACTCCAGTCTCATTGGACCAGCAGAGGAAACCGCAGAAGGTAACTACACCCTATACTACATACTATTTGCACCAAACACACACACACTCACACACACTTTAATTTTATTGATTATAACTGTAATTCTATTTGATGACATGTTAATTGGTTAAAAGTACTCAACATTAAAATATTGTTTTACAGAAATCCAAAGGTCCTACACCAACCAGGATTCAGCAGCTCTCCTGATTCCACCAAGGCTTGAAGTGTCAGCATTACAATGGACAACACTCACTCGCTATCCTTCAACTTCCTCATTTATCAGAGGCACCACAGTGGAGTGAATCACCAACTAATCTGCCCTTTCCAGCCACAACCCAGCACTTGGAAACACCCATATACTCTCTCATAGATCTACACACATTCACTCACTATGGCCAATTCACCTATACCGTACACATGCTTTTGGACTGTGGGGTCAACCGAAGCACCCAGAAGAAACCCACATGAACACTGGGAGAACTTGCAAACTCCACACAGAAATGACAACTGGCCCAGTCGGGACTCGAACCAGTGACCTGCTTGCTGTGAGGTGACAGTTCTAACCAGTGAGCCACTGTGTCACCCATGGACAAAACTATTTACCTTATAAGAGAGGCTGACAGACATGGACATGCTACAGGTTGTGGAATGGCTGTTCGCAGTGTTTTGTCTAATCATTCTGCAATGTTTTAGTAATGTTTCTTACTAAATTATGTATAAAAATGGATGTTGTGATGACCAATACATGCAGGTACCATCCACTTTTTGAAATTGTAGTGTTATTTAATAGATGTTTTGATTGTTTGTGTATTGTTTCTATCTGCATTGTGATATATTTCTCTTCATTTTAGAGATGTGTGAAAGTTAAGCTCTGTATTTGTTCAAACAGTAAAAAAGCTTATAAAAGTGAAATCATTACAATTACAGTGTTGAATGCCATTAAACTGTTAAGGTAGATCTGCTGTCCAATGCAAAGTATGCAGAGGTGCAATTTTAAATATTTAAAAAAATATTTTGTATAATGAATTGAATAAATTTAAACAATTTGAATTGTCTGGATTGGTTTTATTTTGTATTCATTAATAAGTAACAATAATTCAATAATAAATAAAAAGAACCCTTAAATGGTTCTAAATAGAACCATCTAACTTGAATTCAAAGAACCATTTGGGGTTCTATTTAATGAACCCTTAAAATGGTTCTATTTAGAACCTTTTTGGGGTTCCATATATGAAGCGATTGATAGAACCGTTTTTGGTTCTATATAGAACCGTTTGTTTTAAGAGTGTAGAAGTGAATGTTATGAGCAACTGTACAGTATTTGCCAACATTGTTATGTATTCATCAGAAAATAGAACAAACATTTATTAAATAATATTTTGAAATATTATTATTACTATCTAAAATAATACATCAAAATTTGTATATTGATATATTTTGTAATGTAATTTATTCCTGTGATAGATGGCAATGCAGAATTTTTGCAATCATGTCATAACTGTTACACGATCCACTGAAATCATTCATTCATTCATTTTCTTGTCGGCTTAGTCCCTTTATTAATCCGGGGTCACCACAGCGGAATCAACCGCCAACTTATCCAGCATATTTTTACGCAGCGGATGCCCTTCCAGCCGCAATCCATCCCTGGGAAACATCCACACACACACATTCACACTCATACACTATACGGACAATTTAGCCTACCCAATTCACCTATGCCACATGTCTTTGGACTTGTGGGGGAAACCAGAGCACCCGGAGGAAACCCACGCAACCACGGGGAGAACATGCAAACTCCACACAGAAATGCCAACTGACCCAGTGAAATCATTTTAATTTACTGAATTGAAACTTAATGACATTTTTTATGGTTTTCAACAATGAAAAATATGGAGCATATTGCATATTCATATTTTGTGGAATCTGTCATATATTAAAAAGGATGGTAAGTATGTTTGAAAAAGGGGGAAAGGTTAAATTAATACTTTATTCAGAACAACGAACACGAATGTAATATATTTCAAATATTTCAGAGGATGTATGTTTATATTTTTATCCATCAGAGAATCCTAAAAATATTTATTTAAACATAATTAACAACTGAACGCCTGTAATAATTGGCAATTTAGCAAATGAAGGATTTCTGAAGGATCATGTGACATCAGGTGATTAAATAGACGTTTAAATAGCTTTTTCCATGGTTTTTTTATTTTTATTATCAAAAACATTACAAAAAAGCAATCCAAACTTGTGTTCTCCAATTAATTAATAATAATTAAGAATTTGTTTTAAGATTCATTATTTACCTCAGTTTTTTAAAGTTATGTTTGCTTTATGAATGAGGGAGTCATGAAAAGATAAGAGATCAACTATATTTTTTCACTACATACTTTTAAGTCCACAGCATCTATAATAATAATAATAGTAATAATAATAATAGTAATAATAATAATAATAATAATAATAATAATAATAATAATAATAATAATAATATCTGGAACAAGTCATTTGACCAGATTGTATTAGTCATTCATGCGACATCTAAAGAAATCTAAACTCCAAAAGATTTTTGTTGGATTTAGGTTTATTCAATCCTCCCAAAATAACTCATATCCCTGTCTACGTTTTAATTTTCATCCTGACCTTTCATCCTGCGGACGGTAACAGATGGTCGTCTGCAAAAAGTTGCCAACATCCACATGTTCTTAAGAGCCGCCCTCCAGTTTTGATGCGTGACTGTAGGCTCCGCCCCTTCACATAATCACCAGTTCCATTATGCAATGACTGTGTCCACTAACGCCAAAGGGAAAACTGTTACTCTGAGCAAGCCAGAACATGCTAATGTCTGCATTTGCATTTGTGCAGAAGGAAGCCCCTATTTTTCTGTTCTTCCCAGCATGCATCTCTCTCAAGCATGATATTAGCTAACTGCAAGTGTGTGACGACTGAGGATCACAACCAACATGCTATTGATTATTGCGCAATAAACCACCAAGTGTTCTCTGATGGCTCAGATTCCTGTGGATTTACAGGATAACTATCCCGCTAATTGCAGGATTAATGGAGCCCATTGTGCAGATGCAGAACTTATGTGTCATTAACAAACGTGTGGCGCTGCTGAGAGAAACAATGAAGTTTCTCATCAACAGCCCTTAGATTTATTTTGACATCAGTTAAAACTGACAGAGGTTGTACAATAAAAGATTTAATCTTGACAGTGTTTTCATATCCTGTACAACTCATTGCACATATTATTTTAGCTAAATTGTTCAAGATTATTTAAATAATGTACAATAAATATTTGACCATTCGCTCCTGAATTATTAGTTAATGATATCACCTGAGATGGTGATGTCGAAACAGTAAGGCCCAATCCCAATTCTATTTTTGTACCCCTACCCCTTGGCCCTTCCCCTTCCCCTTGGCCCTTACAACCGAGGGTTAAGGGGAAGGGCTTCAAAATTTACCCCTTAGAATTGGGACAGCACTTCAACACCTGCACATGTCATCATATGTCATCGTGATCTCTTGCTTCATATGAGATCAGGTGATCGCGACTGCTGTAGTTATTCCAGTTGTGTTATTTTTTGGTGTTTATCTTCAGGAAATCACTGAAGGCGTATATTATGTTATCATAACGATCTAATGTGGCAATAAGATCGTAACTGTACTGTGTATTTACTCCGTGGCCATACTCGTCTATGAAACACACGAAAACAACATTAACATTATAGCAGACACTGTGAAAAGCTCATTGCCAGACACTAGACATTACTGACAGGGTATTCGAGTGTCATCGTGTGTCAGAATGTTCTGGGACCGCTGTACATGAGTTATGATTATGGATTATAGATCGCGAAATTTAGCGTTTTTTTTTTTTGGCGTTTTTTAAAAAAAAGCATGACGGTAAAACACGAGCGCGGTTTTGAATATATTGAAACATATGTTTGTTTGTCGTAAAAATTTGTAATAATGACAAAAAATACTAATTTGTGGATCTCTTTACTTCCGGGTTCAGCTATCCTGCCACTGTGCCGGGTGCATTCTGGGAAAATTTCTTACCCCTTTTAAGTGTGGTCCTGAAAAATCTTCATTCGAAGGGGTGCATACCCCTTGCCCTTAGCCCTACCCCTTCAAGCTAAAGAGAATTGGGACACCCCTACCCCTTGACGTGAACACGCAAAACGAGGGGTGGGGGTAAGGGGAAGGGCTAAGGGGTAGACTTGGGATTGGGCCTAAATCACTTGTGAATAACTGGATCAGTTCATTTGAAGCTTTGAAAGGCTTTGTTCCTGGCATCACTGATGTTTCTGTGTTTGGCGTAGTGATTCATTCATTCATTTATTTTCTTTTTGGCTTAGTCCCTTTATCAATCCGGGGTCGCCACAGCGGAATGAACCGCCAACTTATCCAGCATTTGTTTCACGCAGCGGATGCCCTTCCAGCTACAACCCATCTCTGGGAAACACATCCATATATTCTCATTCACACACATACACTACGGACAATTTAGCTTACCCAATTCACCTGTACCGCATGTCTTTGGACTGTGGGGGAAACCGGAGCACCCGGAGGAAACCCACGCAACCACGGGGAGAACATGCAAACTCCACACAGAAATGCCAACTGGCCCAGCCGGGGATCGAACCAGCGACCTTCTTGCTGTGAGGCGAACGTGCTACCCACTAGGCCACCGTGGCGCCCTGGCGTAGTGATATGAAGCTGTATTGTGGTCAAAACTTGCCTGGAACTGCGTTAGCTGTGCGCTTGCTGGAAAATTACTGCACACATACAATGTTTACTTGCTTGATTGGTTGGTGATTCGTCTAACTATCTAATATGGAGCTGTTGAATACTTGATTCTGATTGGGGGTGAACATTCCAAGATAAGCAATAATTTATGACAGGCTATAGAATTGTTAAAAGTGAATGCATGCTCAGGCAACACGGTGGCGCAGTAGGTAGGGCTGTCGCCTCACAGCAAGAAAGTCGCTGGTTCGAGCCTCGGTTGGGTCAGTTGGCATTTCTGTGTGGAGTTTGCATGTTCTCCCCGTGGTTGCGTGGGTTTCCTCCGGGTGCTCCGGTTTCCCCCACAGTCCAAAGACATGTGGTACAGGTGAATTGGGTAAGCTAAATTGTCCGTATAGTGTATGTGTGTGAATGAGAAGGTATGGATTTCTCCCAGAGATGGGTTGCAGCTAGAAGGGCATCCGCTGCGTAAATCAAATGCTGGATAAGTTGGCGGTTTATTCTGCAGTGGCAACCCCAAATAATAAAGGTACTAAGCCGAGAATGAATGAATGAATGCATGCTCAAAGTGGTTATGTTGCTACAACGTGTAAACCAGTGATGCTCAACCCTGCTCCTGGAGATCAACCTTCCTGCTGAGTTCAGCTCCTACCCTGATCAAACTCACCTGAACCAATTAATTAGGACCTGAACAGCACTAAATAATTACAGGCAGGTGTGTTTGACAGGGGTTGCAACTGAAATCTGCAGGACGGTCGATCTCTAGAAGCAGGGTTGGTCACCCCTGGTGTATACCATGTGCATTGCAAGGCGAATTCTTAACTCCCCCCTTCTTGCATTCTGCTCCACCCCAACCTACCCCTGCTCTTCATCCCTGTCTTTCCCACCCCCTCCCCCCTTTTCATCTCTAACTTCATCAACTCCCTTACAATGACAAATTGCCCTTGTTTTATGCAATACGCTTATTATAATTCAATACATTATTCAGGTTTTTGTCTTAAACACTGTGTAGGACCTGTTTCTTATGCATCTCCTCCCTTTTGTTTTAGGCTGTGAAATATCTGAAATCTTGGCTTGGTAGTATAGAACTGTAATGCAGTTTAAAGATCTGCCTGGAACTACTTTAGTTTTGCATTTAATTGAAATAATTGCTCCTAAAAGTGTTTCTCAGCCAGTCAGCAGTGTTTATAACTGTGTGCATTCACCTCATTCTCTGTGTATGAGCGGGTGCAGACATTTGAATCTTTTTGGCAGGAAACTTCTGGTCTCATTCCCTTCCATTCAGTTTTAGACGTTAAAGACAGCTCGTTTTGCTGCTTGATGTTGCAAACAGATTTTTTTTAAAATTGTATTACTGTACTTTGTCTGTATAGTCATGCAAACATTTGTTTGTAGAGCAAGTAGTTTGACCTTTTTCTGCTGTTTATTATTCCTATTCATTTCTCCCATTTCGAGCTGAATCGGAAGTTCTAAAACAATCGCAAAAACGAGCACACCTCTGCATTGAAGAATAAGGTCAATAGGCCTGAAATATGAGACAATTTGCTTTCCATACTGATTATTGTTATTATTATTTTTTATTATGATTATTATTATGATTATTATTATTATTATTATTATTATGATTATTATTATTATGTGTCTGTTCAAACGCACACAGATTGTCCACTTTCACTTCGCTCCTAATGGCTTGTACAGAATCCATTTGGAAAACAGCATTGTGTTATCAATATGGAGCACGTCTGACAGTCACACACCGCTTCATGAATGGACTGTTTAGAGGATTTCATAGGAGGGGCAACGGCAAGGGTTTTCTATTTATTTCAAAGTGTTTTCAAGCCTAAATAAAAATAGCACAAAAAATAGCACAGAACAGATTCACATTTACGTGCAATGGTGGTTCAGAGGTATGAGTTGCTTATAGGGCGGATTGGCTCTTTGATCTTTATTGCCACCCTTCATAGAAAGAGTAAAAGTACGGGAGAAATATGGAAAAATACCTTTACGGGACGATATCTGGATAGAACTGTAAAATACTGGAGAATCCCAGGAAAAATAGGAGGGTAACAGGTGTGCTATGATAGCACCGCGTCAATCTTGAGGAATGTTTTATACTCAAGCAAATTTGCGGAAAAAGATGTGTTGCACATCCCACATCATTCTTGTCCCCTGGTGGACATTTTCTATATCTGTGCAGTTGGATTGCCTTGAAGGTAATCTACACAGCCAATTCATTAGTGTTAAATTTCGAGTGTTGCGGTAATTCAGAGTAAAGAGTTAAAATACTAGAGTTAGATAAAGATAAAATAACCCTCTCAGTGTTAGAAGCTGATTTGCCTCCTTGTCATACAGAGTTCCATGTATCTAACGCTAATACAGTGTTGACTACTACATCCTGGGAATTAATACAGCAATATCTTTGGAGGATTTTTCCAGACGCTATTTTCTTCTGCCACGAGGAGCAACAAGAAAAAGCAACTAGTGAGCAAAAGTATTTAAAATGTTTGTATACAGTATAGACATTTGACATCCAAATTGTTATACAAGTTGGTTTTAAATATCTCACTAAAAAGCATCATTTTTCATCTTTATTTTGTTCTGTACTAGCTACAGTTACATTAAAACTAAAGAAAATAAAGCTGTCTTAAAACTGCTCCTTTTGGTTAAAATACGAGAAAATATGGTTAGAATAGTTGATAAAGTGTTGCCTATATTTAACAAGATATATTTTTATTTTTGTGAGGTGTTAAAAATGTGATCTAAGAGTGTTAACACATGACACTAAATGGTGTTCATATGATCCTTTGTGGTGTAAATATTTGACACTATAAGTGTTTGCAAATTAACACTCTCTGAGTGTTGATAATGTTAACTCTTTCCAAAGTGTTATTGTAACACGTTTATAGTGGTTCCCATACAAACTCTGAGAGAGTGTTAATTTAAACTCTAAGGTTGTTAAATCTACTATCTAAAATTTGCAGTGTACCTGAGTGAATACTTAATTTTTCTTTTGATGTGAACACAGCGCTTGGCAGAAAAATCTCAACTTATAACCTGTAAGTTCACCTTAGAAATGCAATTGAGAAAGCTCATGAATCTAATTTGCAGTAGGGGTTCAATCTTCAACTGGCTGGCAGTTTTTTTTTTTGCTGTCATACACTGTATGGCCTTAGACGTAATCATTTGGCAAAGCAATATGAAACTGTAAGCACTCAAAATGATCAATCAGGCATTCAACTTCCTGGAAGTATATATAATATGATATAATATAACATAACATAAAATAACATTACACAACACAACACAACACAACACAACACAACATAATATGATATAATATAATATAATATAATATAATATAATATAATATAATATAATATAATATAATATAATATAATATAATATAATATAATATAATATAATATAATATAATAATGCATAAAGCTCTCTTGAATGACAAATTATAATTTTGGTTTAAAAAAGCAAAGAGATCTAAACTCAAGAGTCCTTCCAGAGCTCGGTGTGATGTGATGGGCACAATGTGTCCCTGAAGGCCCTGACAGTTATGAGCTTACGTAATCAGAACACAGACTGTGCTGTAATGTATTTATTCAGTTGCAATACCTCATAATCGTTCAGCTACAGTTGAAGATTTGGCCAGCATATGCTTAAGCTGAACACTATTGATTTCACTTATAATTGAAATCTCTCTCTCTCTATCCCTCTCTCTCTAGCTCTCAAGTATGTGTATGATTATTGTTTGCAAAACAATATTAAAATGTTGACAGTAGGATGGATGATAGTTAAGATTGTTGCACTCTGGTGAATCTGCTGCCTCTAGCATGAACAAAGCTTGAATTTCTCTGTTTATCTTCATGGAGAATGAAAAGAAAGAAAGCATGATTCTCCCTGTCAGCCTGTCTCAGTTATATTACACTGATTTGTTTCATGGTGTTAAGTAAAGCTCTTATTCAGCTGTAGTAATCTTGTGCTCAGTCACACAGCCTTGTGGTGAGATTTAAGGGCTTTAGAGACATTCTTTCCCCCACATTAATCTTTGTCATTCTGTGCTGTACAGCCGCCTAATACAGCAGAAGCAGATTTTTTGAGACAGATAACACTTGCGTATGCCAGCTCCTTTATTGATTGTAGCCTTACTCATTATAGGAATGTGTGCTTCTAATTTATTCTTGTTTTTTTTAATTAACCATAGGTGTACATAATAACGAATCCAAAAATAGTAGTAATTTAAGAACTAAATATTAATATTGTTCTGTTGTTTTTTATATGATTTTTATTAAATTCAAGTTATTATTTAAGTATTATTGTGTAGGAAAATCTAAAAACAATGTGTTCATTTATCTTTAAATAATTAGGTAAAATACATGTAGTTGGCCTATTCCTGAATAATTTTGCACTGGGTATTTTGAATCTGTATTTCATCACAATGTTTATAATTATAACATTAACAGGATACTGGTATCAGCTGGCAACCCAAGAACCACTGAAAGAGCAGGGACTGGATCCACAAATCATTTAGTCAGTTAGCAGATGCTTTTGTCCAAAACATTGTCTAACTTTGAAAAAAAGGTTAAGAATATTTGTATTCCCATAAAAACACCTTAAGAATGTTTGTTTATCTTTTATCCCCCTAACATTGTTCTTAAAACAGAATTTAAGAAGAATTCAAATTCTTGGAAATAAAGTTCTTGAAAATAATCTCAAATACTTGATTAAAGTTACGATGTTTATTAAGATTTTTATTATTTTTTTTAGTAATCCTTGTCTAATTAGTTGAGGAAACCAACATAGGCTCATTGGAATTATGTGCCCAGGGCTACATTTTTGAGAACTGTCAAATATGCACTCTGGGCAACATCTTGCAGTTTATGTTTTTACAAATCCACCAGAGGGCGCTGTGCACATTTTTGACAATATCAAATATGTTAATGTGTATCTGTCTGCGGACTGCAAGAGAGGGGCGTAACATGAAGGAGGGCGTAACTTGCAGTAGAGGCATAACTTGCATTTATAGAGTTCCCATTGAACCATGCGAGATGTCACAATGAGATGTTGTTGGCAGGATTGCGGAAATATATTCCAGAGAACATTTTCAGCAAATGTTTTCATGAGTTTTCTCCAAATTTATCTACAGCTTTTTTCATTTGATATATTATTATATTCATTTAGCATTATTACATTCATATTTAGCAACTCCATTCACTGACTTTTTCATCAGTTTTGTCATTTAGCCTACTTAGCCTCGCCCCCTGTTGTTGCAAATAACAGTAGGCTACAATGGCGAGCGCATCAAGTATGAAAGCCTCTGCAACTCGTGGCAGTACATTAATAACTGTGATGGTTGGGTTTAGGGTTGTGGTAGGTGTAGACGTGAATAACTGATGGATGGGTACTCTTGCCGACAACATAGTTTTGACGTGGGTCTCCATAAGTTACGCCTCTACTACAAGTTATGCCACATTCATATTATGCTCGTCTTGCAGTCCGAAGACAGACTCACTGGCACACATTTTCTCATATGTGTTATTTCTTGTAAATCCATCAAGGGACACTGTGGACATTTCTGGAAATCTCGACGCCCTTCTCTCACGTGTCGGCCTGTCATTGTGCATAGTATATTAGCTTGATGTCAGCTGACCCACCCACCTCTTCCCTAAACCCAACCTATGGTATTTTCAAACGCAAACTACAATAGAAATACCATCGCAGGCCACGTGCTTCTACTGTAATCTTACCCTGCTTTTATGGGGTTAGTTTTACCTGGCTTCTAGAACTGCTACTGAGCAAACCAGTCACGCCGGAAAAGCAGTCCATACGGAGGTAAGTGGTAAGCAGTACTGCCCCGTAGTATTAGTTTTACACATAAAATGCAGCCTGCGGCTGGATTAATTAAAATTTACATTCATTAACATTTGTACTTTTATTGTTTTCGTGTTAAATAAAAACTTTGTCACACACCGTATGAGTCTACTAGAACTATCTTTGGTATTGTTTTTATCTAAGATAAATACAATAAAAGTACCAAATGTTAATAAAATGCAACTGATTGATTTAAATAATAATAAAATAAATTAATTAAGTAATAATTAATCTATATTATGGGCATACTGAACACACAAATGTTCAACTAAAATCATCCAAACAAGATTTTAAACAGAAGAGACCAAAATAAAACTTATATTTCAAGGTTTTGGCCTTGGGTTGAACATTTCGCTTGGACCTGGCAACCCTGAAAAAAATAATCTGTTTGAATCGCGCCACAATCAACACACGGCAGGCGCGATTTTAATTGAACAACGAATTAAACTCTCGCTCTTTTCCCACGTCCATGATCGTATGACTTCGGAAGATATGGATAACCTACAGGACAACACATGCACTACTTTGTTGTGCTTTTGAACGTTGACAAACGCCATCCATTTAATCAGTCATCGTTTAGAGCAAGGTCAGGGTGAGTAACGTCAAATGACAGCATTTTCTTTTTGTTTAGTTTACTTTCCAATTCTCGTATGCTGCGGTTTTGCCCACATTTGTGAGCAGGTCTTTGTCATTGTTCGTTTTGTTAAGATAGTTGCCCCATGGCCAATATACAGTAAGGTCACCATCAAACTCTCTTAGGCCAGATGACTGGATGTGACTGGCAGGTTTGAGAGGAAACAGCTGGTCTCTTCCTGCATGCTGGCATAGTGTTTATAATAAGCAGCCAACATCTATCTAAAGTGAGAACTTCCACACTGCTCTAGACTAGCTGTCTCTCTCCTCTCTCTTACATACACATCCAAATAAATATGCTATAGATTTCAGATTTCTATCGCATTATGTGCGTTATTAATTGTTTTGGAATTGATGTGTTTCCCCCTTGCCTTCCATTGCTGTATTTATTTGTATTGATGGTAGATTTTACTTCATAAAATAACGTACCTTCAGACTATAGATTAAACATGTTTACTGCAAATATCTTTATTGAATAATAATAAAAAAAAAAATCTCTCCTGCAAGATAGAACTATAATCTTTATTACTACACAACAACCTCACGATTCAGGTAATAAAATGTAGCAGGCTGCCAATAACCTTGGGTCTTTGTGCTGAAAGATCTGTTCATCAAGCCTGCTGTCGATTTAACCTTGACTACAATGCATCAGAATAACTTGCCTCCTGCTTGCTAAAATCATCCTTTGTTATCTCAAAATCTTGATTTTTCACATGGTGTCACATGGTCAAACTTTGGTTTTTAGTCATAATACAAAATTATTGATCCCTAGAAGGAAACAGCAGCATCATAATATGATAGGCATAATTTTGTGAAAGCAATTAATACTTTTATTCATCAGGGACACATTATAAATACATTTAAAATTTATTGTCAACAAAATATTTGTCATATATTAAATGCTTTTCTTTCTATTAATTGAAGAAGCTTCAAAAAATAAACAGTTTTTTCACAAAAATTTTAAGCAGCACGCACAGCTGATTTATAATATTAATGCATATTTGCAAGTCCTCCTTATTGTAGGGCTTATAAATAACTATTTGGCAGTTTGCAAGGTTGTCATCAAATGTAGGACAAATACATCCCCTTCAGTGCCCTGTGGTGATCTTGATATTTCCAGGCGTCGATGGCATTTTGAGAATACTGTAGGCCTGTTTTTAACAGCTCATTAGTCAAAAGAAGCCAATAAACGAACAGGATGAAACACCATGCAGAATTTAGGATGGGGTCGTGCCCTGCTGCAGTGCGCAGTTAAATCACTCGGGATGCTATAACTCTCAACCAAGGACACTGCAGCCACATTAAACACAAGAACAGGTAGAAATGACACATTTAGCGCTCCTGCTGCTTATTAATAAAGTAATACCTCCTGCTCAAATAATTATAGAAAAATTACTGTGCCTTGAAAATGTTTCAGTTTAAAGTCTAAATTAACCAAAGCAAATTTTAAATGATCTTTAACCTTGAGATTAAAGTCAAATACAGTACATTAGCTTACTTCACAGATTGTGTCAAACAGCCTCTAATAGTTGAATCATCTCTGTTTAAAAAGAAAGTTTACCCCAAAAATGTAAATTTGGTGTTAATTTACTCACTCTGTGGTCATTAAGATTTAGGTGACATTTTTTTTGTTCGATTATTAAAATAGTTAATTGTAATAGTTATAGGTTTTCAAATGTCTGAAGTGCTTTTTTCCTTCTCATTTGTAATTCGCTTTGAAATGAAGCTTCTGGTAAATGAATAAATGAATAAATGTAAATATAAAGCAGAAACCAATAAGTATCTGTTGTGATCATCATTTACCATATGCAGTGCAACACATCTCCTTGGCATAGAGTCAATCAGGTTTTAATTTTTCTGTGAAATGTTGGTCCTCGTTAATGGATATATGAAGTTGCTGGATATTGGCAGGAACTGGAACATGCTGTGATATTTGCCAATTTAGAGCATCCCAAACAAGCTTAATGGGTGACATGTCTGGTGAGTTTGCTGGCCATGAAAGAACTGGGATATTTTCAGCTTCCAGGAATTTTGTTCTCATCCTACATAGGGCCGGCATGCTGCAACATGAGGTGATGTTCATTGATGAATGGCACAAAAATGTGACTAAGGATCTTGTCGCGGAAGGTATCACTGTGCATTCAAAGTGCCGTCAATAACAAACTCCTGCCCATACTATAACCCCAGTGCCACCACGGGCCACAACTTTGATATCACCAAATCACAAATCCACGCATTGCCATACACGGTGTCTGCCATCTGCCGTGTACAGTGAAAACTAGGATTCATCCGTGAAGAAAACACCTCTCCTAAGTGCCAGACGTGAATGTGAGCATTTGCCCACTCAAGTCAGTTACAGTGATGAACTGCAGTCAGGTCGAGACCCTGATGAGGACAACGAACATGCAGATGAGCTACCCTAAGATAGTTTCTGATCATTTTTGCAGAGATTCTTCGCTTTGCAAACTGTTTGTTTCAGCATCTGTCTGGGAGGCTTGTCTCAGATGATCTTGGAGGTGAAGATGCTGGATGTGGAGGTCTTGGGCTGGTGTGGTTACACATGGTCCGTAGTTGTGAGGCCAGTTGGATGCACTGGCAAATTCTCTGAAACACCTTTAGAGATGGCTTATGGTACATTAAAACCGACATATCACCGACAACAGCTCTAGTGAACATTTGTGCAGTCAGCAGCACACCGATTGCATACTCCAGCAAAACTTTCAACATCTGTCGCACTCTGCTGTGTGATAAACTACCCATTATAAAGTGGCCTTTTATTGTGGCCAGCCTAAGGCACACCTGTGCAATAATCATGTTGCCTAATCTGCCTCTTGATATGCCACACCTGTAAGGTGGATGGATTATCTCAGCAAAAGTGAAGTGTTAACTAACACAGATTTAGACGAAGGTGTCTAATTAACAATATTTGAGGGAATTCATTTTGGATATTTGAATTTGCAATTGGCAGAACGGTGGCTCAGTGGTTAGCACTGTCACCTTTACATCAAGAAGATCGCTGGTTCGAGTCCTTACTGGGCCAGTTAGCATTTCTATGTGGAGTTTGCATGTTCTCCCCATGTTCAGGTTTCCTCCGGGTGCTCTGGTTTCCCCCACAGTCCATGCAAGACATGCGCTATAGGTAGGCCTGTCAAAATAATCAATATATCGACTTATCGCACAATACATGGACATGACCTCAATAATTTTTGGTGATGCAATATATATATCGCAACATTTTAGATGATTGCACAACCTCTCTATCTCTGTTGGAGGTGTCAGTGTCAGTATGCTTAAAAAAATACTATAGTATTTACCATAAATGACTAAAGTATATTTTGATGTGGGTGCCTGACAACTGAAAATAGATCTGGTAGCAGATGTTACTTTTTACCTTTTTTTTTGTTAACATTTATTAGCATTTGTTTTGTATAACGCTGTTTCACATTCTGATTCCAATGCCTAATCGTTAAATTATCAAAATGACTAAATTAAATAAAATATTCTTAAGAACAAAATATTATGTGTTCTTTTGAAGAGTGTACTTGCGTATTGATGCTATTATATTGCCATTCTGGCATTATATAATGAGTGACCTAAAATGGTCTTAAAATGACAATATTATCATTTATCGCGATATATTTTGGTGCAATATATCGTACAACAAAAAATTTATATCGTGACAGGCCTAGCTATTGGTGAATTGAATAAACTAAATTGGCCATAGTGCATGAGTGTGTGTGTGAATGTGAGAGTGTGCGGGTGTTTCCCAGTACTGGGTTACAGCTGGAAGGGCATCTGCTGTGTAAAACATATGCTGGATGCTGTTCATTCAGCTGTGGTGACCCCTGATGAATAAACCGAAGGAAAAAAGAATGAACGAATGAATTTGCATTTTATTTTCTGCATATTTTTTGCTACTCTCATAGTGGTTATAGCCATTGAATTAAACATGTCACAAACAACCACAGTTTGAGAATTTTTATAATGTTCTACTGAAGCAAAAAAAAATAAAAAATCAACTACACCTACATGTCTTGTGTGTGATTAAATTAACATTTAAATTTTGGGTGAACTAGCCATTTTAAGATAATATGTCAATTACAGATATGTATGTATTTGCTCAGGTTCATCTCAATCATTTGATGTACAGTTGCCCTTTATTGCCTGGGGTATTTCAGGATTTAATGCAGTATCTCCAATCTTTAGCATGACGTAAACATTGGCGCCCCCTGGAGAACAGTTGAGGAATGCAGGCAGCTTCAGAAGTGCACAGTCATCCAAGACATTCAGTTTGTTAGAGCACATCCCTGTGTAGCACTAAACCAAATTCTGTCATTTTGGTAACCTGATCACACCCTCAGGTGGGGATTTAAGAGAACACAAGCCAGGTGGAGGAGTCATCACAGTATCAAACAGACCATATACTGTAGCTCTGTTTGTCATCTCTGGCCAAAGTCTCAGCAAACATTTCCCATCGTACTCATCTTACAGGCCTTTGGATAAAGACTAAAAGCATTGAAACGCAGTCCCAATAAACACAATGGCTAATGATGTTAGTGCTCATTTTCTCTCCATTACAGTCAGAATGTGAGATGAGCTCTTTTCTTTCTGCAGTGCTCAAATGTACGCCACTGGAATATCTTGTTTTTTGGCCATTTATTTATTTTTTTGTATTCATTTCGGTGACTCAAGTTTGGCTCCTTAGAAAAGACTGTGATCTCATTCCACCACGCCAAGGGTTAGTAAATTAGAAAATGAATTCTGAAGGATCATGTGTGATGCTGAAAACCAAAGTTATCAGTAAATATGATATTTTAAAATGTAAAATATTTTACAATTAGAATAATATTTCACAGTATTACTGTTGTTGTTTATTGTTCACCACAATTTTAAAACATGATTAAAGCTAGCTATTTCAAAATATTTAAAACATTTTTATATGGGGAAATATTTTCCTGCAGAAATATAAAATATTTCTATATGGGCATTATGCATTGATAGTGTCAATATTTTCCCACATCCCCAGTAAAATTCCCTAGTAAATCATACGTTTTTGGAATGTGTGTGGATGTTTTCATTTGCCAAAATGTTTTCTTCTAATTCAGTTTAACTCAAAATGTTTTAAGTAAAAAAATATGTTTTAGTGGCGTATTAATTGATTTTCCTGCCGATTTCCAATTTATTGACTTTCCTGCCTTGTACATTGTTTTGTAAGAAATTAACTCCAAACTCCAAAAGGCAACAAAGCACAGTATAAACTTCAATGTTTTTTTAAACTAATAATACTGAAATACAAAACTAATGGCCTGGAGATCTGACATGCAAAATATTCCCTCAACTGAGCCTTAAAAATTGCAAAAGCATCTTTGTTTGTTTAGTTAGGAGAGCATGTTCACTAATGGGTTTTTCACAAGATGAACTGCCAGACATTTCTATTCTATGAAAAATCTAAAGGTGCCATAGAATGAAAATCTCAATATACCTACGTATAGGTGTATTAAAAGTGTCTAACATGGAAATTAGGGCTGCGCGATTCTGGCTAAAATGAGAATCACCATTTTTAAAAAACATTTGTAATATAAAGATGTAAAATAAAGGTTAATAAGAGTAGCCCATTATTATTGTTATTTCCCAAACATATGGTAAAAAACCAAAAATAAAATTAGGCCTATGTGTAGGTCTACTGTTGATTAAAATGTTACATTTTGTATAAACTTTGAATGGTGGACTTGAACAGACTTAAATATGTCCTGGTTGACATCAGAATACAACTATTCATAATTCTAAAGTTGAATTATTATGTTTGAGACATATGCTTGCAATGCTTGTTGTTATTTACAACATTATTAGACCATTTGTTTTACCGGTATCAGACATTCAGACATTTGTCATTGTCAGATTCCCTCTTGCATTACGTTGTACATTTATTCTCATGCACAACACTCTGTGTTTGCTATGAATCTATGATCCTTTAAATTATGTTATGTGCATGCTTTTTGTTTCTCTTTCACTGCCAAGTGCCCTCATGCACGTCACTTTGAGAAGAAAAAAAACATATATGCAAATCATACTTCCCCTCTTCTCTTTGCAACGTTGAATGTTGAAACTAAACATTATTTACAACTTTACCTGTTGTGTACAGCCTATGCTGGATCTGTTCACTAAAGTAGACCTCATTCACGGGCACGCGCACATTCTCTCAGTAGTAAACAAACAGAGCATCAGTTCATGTGTCATCTTGCGGCTGCGAATACATTAATACATTAGGACAGAAAGGACATTTTTGGGTGAATTAAACCTTTTGAATACAATATGTGAGTCATACAACACCTTTTGGGGTTGTCCACATTGCTGAGCAACATAAGTAAAACAATGTAAAGACCTTTGCAGCTTCATTTATGCTTCTCCTTAACTAAAAAATATATTTGGCTAAATCTTAGAGATGCTGGATTAAGGTATTGTGGGCAGTCAAAACGAGATTGTGATCTTTTTTCAGTTAATCGTGTTGTCCAAATGGAAATTACATTCTATGAACATGAACCTTATTCTCATGTAAATCCTATGAGTGTAAAATCTTGTAAAAAACAAGGGATCATTAATATTCATGCCCCAGGCTGCATTGGATTGGGCACAATGTTTCTTAATGAGATTACAACAGTAATAATTTTTCCCTTGTAGTTTATCTAAGCTTGTATTAAACACACTGCGTATGAGGGTCTTTTCTTTTAAAAAGGAGAGGTATAGGGAGACCTAAAAGAAGCAGTTTTGTGAAGTAGGCTGCTATGCATGACCACAGAGAGTTCACAGCTTGATAGAACCCAAAATGGTGGATTTACAGATTACACATTTAGTCAGCACCACCCAGAAGAGACATACAATCTGATTAAGTGTATCTTTTGTTAGTTTAAGGTGTATGTTGTGAAATTTAGAGATTTCACATTATACACATGAGCAGAACTCATTAATATTCATGCTTGTTTTAAATATGGTTGTAACCAAGGGCTTATAACCACAGGAATTGAAAAATTTGGAATTTAGCTAAGCCACATACTTACTATGTAGGTATCAGAGAACAATTCAACATATTGAAGGTTAGCTCTTTACAAGACCCTGTTTTTGGAGGAGGTAATGGAGAGCAGAATTATGCAGAGCTTATCATGGACTCATAAATAAATATGAGGATTGTTGAGAATCTCTCAACGACTGCCTTAGTGTTTACACGCGATGTATGGAGTCACTTATGTGAGAAGTGAAGTGCCTCAGATAATTATAATGCTCTGAGAATCTGATTCTTTGAGAGGGAATTCAATGAGACGCTCTTTTGATTCATCTTAAGGTGTCTCTGCTTTTCAGGTTGATTGATCTTGTGCTCTTTGGTCATATGGTTTTCACTGGCCTCTTAATTTAGTTCTTTCTGAGTGCATTGTCTCATTGAAAAAGGCTTGACATACTTGTTGATCCAGTTGTTACTGTTCACCTGTCCACTCCACACGCTTGAGTCACTTCTCTACAACACTCACCAATAGATTCAGTCACTGTAGATTGACTACATGGAAATACTGCTAATGTGTGGCGTTGGTTTGGTTTATGGATTTTGTAGATGATGGTGAATGACACACTAAGTCTGCCATTGGTCTGTTGTGCAGCATCGGTTCAGCTAGTTGGTTTGATTTGTTCCACGTCGCCTCTAATTAGGTTAATGTTGGATCGCATTGGCCCGATTCACCATGTCGAATCCGTGTCGGAATGTCAGCTGAGCGATCTGACTGGTTGTTCAGCAACGAGTCAGAACATAAGTTTGACATAGCAGGTAAGCAAATCAAGTCAAGAAGGAACACGAAGAGCCCGGCTGTAATTTTGTTACATTTTTCAAATATTTACATACGATATGGATTATTCGGGTGCTGATTGACAATTACTGTGATAATGACACTAAATGCTGCTTTGTTTACTGTTTGCATATGCCCGATCGTTGTTCAGGGTTTGCCATTCTGAATGAGAAAACAGATACTGCCCCCCATGATGCTGAAAGACTCATCCTCTTGCACAGGCACAGAATGCAGACTCTTAAATCAGTCAGCTACTGTTCGTTTGGTGTGTTTACAGGCAGCTTATTTGGTCCAGAAGAGATAGGAAGTGAACCAACATGATGCGACGACACAGTTGGGTTTTATTGGCGGCAGTGGCGGATTTAGGCATGGGCGATGTGGGCGATCGCCTAGGGTGGCATCTTACTAGGGGCGGCATGGAGACCCCAACCCCCTCCCAACTCCCCAACACCTTGAGACAACCATCAATTGCCTAGAGCACCAGTTAAGCTTGCTCGACCACTGATTGGCGGTAGTTGTTTGGCGTTGGCTTGGTGTGTATCGGCCCTTTGATTCAGCAGTATTGTTTGTGCAGTGGGGCTGGGTTGGGCATTTTGATTTTCAATTTTGATAAGATTCCTTTCTCTTTTTCTTTTTTTTTTTTTGATGGACAACCCCCATGGAACAGTTCTAATTTGTGCTTGAATATGAATCAAGATGAATCAATATGAAAAAAACGAAAACTGAGAAAAGATTGAAGACAAATGTATATTTTTTGATCTGGAGCAGAGGATTGATTGATTGATTGATTGATTGATGTGTCACATTCCCAAGGCCTTTCCCTAGTGTGCACGTGAAAGCTGAATAATCCAGTGCTACAGACTGCTGATCTTATTTATTAATAATGGTTATTATCTCTGTGACAGGAGTGCAGACCCCAGGCCTTGTCTTTTCCCAGTTTTGTATAATTACAGTTTCTCTGTGTTGCTCAGGCTTTAATGCATTGAGTGCAATCCTGTGGACTTCACATCCTCCCCTGGGCTTTAAATGTTGCCAATGGAAGCACTGCCTGCTCTATAAAAACCAATTAAAATAATTACACCGACTCCCATGCAGACTGAAAATGTGCCCTTTTAACACTTATTAGTGGCATTATATATAATGCTGAAAAATGTTTTGTTGAATGACATTTACCCTCTGCTAAACCATGCAACTTGCAAACAGAAGCATCATTCTTCTTCTGTATATATAGTCACTATATATTACATTACATGCATCTATACACATATATATTGTCAATGGACTTTTTTATAATGTTGATGATGTTTCAAAAACATGTTTTACGCAATCTATAGCTGATTTGCTGAACTTTTTAAATGAATAAATATTTCAGATCGGCATTGTTGCATAGTACTGCAATTAATTCTTTTAAAATTAATTAATTTGTAATTATATGTAAATTAATATCTAAAAAAAACGTTTGACTACAGTAAGGATACAATTTATATTTTACACTTATTTATACAAAGATATAGTGATCAAACTAGGTTGTTTTATCACACCTAGTGGGTCAGGATGACTCTTCAGAAAATAAAGTGCGTGGTGTCCCTTTGAGGGAAGAGGACACATAGTATCTGAGTGCATGCTGGAAAGATGGGAGAATGTGTGAAAGTCCATCTGACCACTGACCAGCAGGGGCTTGTGCTTGTGTGTGTGTGTGTGTGTGTTCCTCTGTGTTCGTATATGTTGAAATACGGTGCACTTTCCTGCTCTCAAGAAACCGTAAGTAGGTCAGAACAAGAGAAGAGCTGTTCTCTTCACCGCTGTGAGCCGTCTCAAAGCCATCACTAACCACATCCTGGAGTCTAATTACTGCCCCACTGTCATTCCTTCATGTGAGTGTCCAGGATGTCCAAATGAAAACTGACTATTTATTTGAAGGTATTACGTGTGAAGAGGATTTCAATGGATCTAAGGAAATAAAGAAAAAAAAGATCAGTAAAAGAACATTTTTTGCAGGCAGGTATTTTTAACTAATGTTTGTATTTTAAAATATAAACAAGACTAAATGTGTGCAATATGAAGGAAGAACAAAACAGCATAACAGGTCTCATTAACTAAAATAATTAGATTGATTATTACATAATATTTGTACACATGAGAGTTTCTCACAAAAGCCAATTCATGAATTAATTAATAACGTAATTAAGTTATTTTAGTTTTTTTTAGAGCAGTTTGGATAACAGGATGGGATATCTATTACTGTTGGGATATATGCATATGATGATGGGATATATGCATGTCATAATGGGATATATGAATATGAACTTTCAATTTTAGCCAGCCAGCCTTAGTGCATCTGGTGAACTGTATTTCCATTATTAAATTGCAACGGTTAAGATCTGATTTCTTTAAATATCAATGATTTTCACAGCCTGATATATATATGATATAAAGTGGATCTCAGACCGGACAAAAAGCACTGCATTAAATAACATTTCCCCCCGCCACGTCTTTAAAATATGACAGTTTATTTTAATAGAGTTTCTCAGCTCGCCTGCTGATTCTGACGGCGCTAACGGTTACACGGTCTTTCATCTCGTTTTACGCTTGAACAACTAATAAATGTGTAGGTCTATTTAATTGGTTATATTTTAATTATGCTACAGCATTGATGCTGTAAAAGGAACTTTATGAAATTGAAAATAATCACATTTAAGCTTTCACCAGAAGTTTATTATTGGCTGAAAAACACTAGCCCTGCATATACCCCATTTTGATCATTATTCATAGAAAAAAAACCTGAAGCTTCTAGCTCAAATGAATGTTTAGTATGTCTGAATTAAAGATTCATGGAACAAATGATTTGATTGTCATTTAAATGATCAGTCAGATCAATCAATCAATCAGTCAGTCAGTCAACCAACCAACCAACCAACCAACCAACCAATCAATCAATCAATCAATCAATCAATCAGTCAATAAATCAGTCAAGCAACCAATCATTCAGTCATTCAACTTTAATAATGCACAATGTGTTTACAACAGTGGCACATTCCCCACTGGCATGACAGGATGCAAAAGCCATTCAGTCAAATCCCAAGCATTCTCAACCAAAGAAAAATGTTTTTTTTTCTCCCTGTAATAACTGTTATGTGTATAGTAATATGAATGAATTTGAATATGGCATTTTCATCTAAAAACACTCCATGTCCACAGTATAGTTTTCAATTCTTTACGTAGTCATCTACACTGAAATGACTGAAAATGCTTTTGTTCAGTACTGGACTTGCGCACAGAAGTAAGGCGCTTTTATTTGCATCATATCTACCTCGCATTTATTTACTTTGTGGCATATAACTGTCATCTATAACTTTTTAAACGATAACTTATTGCAGTTAAAACATAAACAATCACATTTATAACACAGTGAGGTTCAATGCGGCATACAGCAGAATCTGCCCTTCCCTCACCAAAGTCTCTGTGTTGTCCTCTATTCGTCGGATTACAGCGTGTACATTCTAAACTAAATTGCAGCATTTAAATTGAAACATTTCATTTCACTTAGCCTTTTTTGTAGCTTAACTATAAAACAAAAAGATCAATATATTAAATTTGAAATTACAATCTCTAAACCATCATTCTTACTCTCTTCTCAGATTGGATAACAGGCCAAATCAGAGGTTACCATAGGCCAACTTTGGCCCTCGGGCCCTAGTTTGGGCATCTCTGCTTTAAAGAGAGGCCATATGGAGCATGTACAAACTGACATAAATTGGACAACATAAACAGTCAGCGTTCAAAACATCTGTTAGCTGAATTGGTCATATGATTAAAATGTGTGACATTTATAAAGGCACAGTTCACAAAAAAGAAATTGATGGTATCATTTACACACCCTTGACTTGTTCCAAACCAGTTTGAGTTTTTTGTCCTGCTGAACACACTGAAATACTGAAGAATGTTGGAACATTGACTTCCATATAGCTGTTTTTCCTGTAGATTACAGGTTTCCAACATTCTTCAAACATTCTACATTCTTCTTTTGTAAGTGAGTAACTTAAGGCAGAATTTTCATGTTTGGGTGAACTATCTCTTCAACAGAGCCATTTAGTGATTACTTGTGTAATGACTAGGCCAACATGGAATCTCTGCGTGCAGAATTCAGCAGATTTCCGCTGATTTCTATTTATTTACTTGTGTAAATGTGTGTACATTTATATTTATTAATTTGAGTTTTTTTTCAATAACATTATTGACTAATATGAAAATAATCATATGATTTATTTACAATACAATTTGAAAAGTAATATTTTCTGTCTTTCAGTAGAAATATTATATGTGAGACTTGCTTTGTTTACCAAATAAGTGGATATAATTGGATTTGCATTGTAAACATTAAATTAAAGTTAAAAAGGTATTGTTTTTTTATTCAGTATATTAAGTTTTTAATTATGATACTCACAAAAATTGTTTCAATTTTTTTTGTACAAAATTCTGCTCAAAAATAGCAAAAAATGTCTGCAGATTCTGTCAGGCCCTTGTAATGACTAAAATTTTCATATGAACACACTAGCAACTTTTAACAGTTTTTGTTATACATGTTATTTTCATCATCCCCGGTTGGGGCAGGTCCCGGTTGGGCCAGTTGGCATTTCTGTGTGGAGTTTGCATGTTCTCCCCGTGGTTGCGTGGGTTTCCTCCGGGTGCTCCGGTTTCCCCCACAGTCCAAAGACATGCGGTACAGGTGAATTGGGTAAGCTAAATTGTCCATAGTGTATGTGTGCGAATGGGAATGTATGGATGTGTTTCCCAGAGATGGGTTGTGGCTGGAAGGGCATCCGCTGCGTAAAACAAATGCCGGATAAGTTGGCGGTTCATTCCGCTGTGGCGACCCCGGATTAATAAAGGGACTAAGCCGAAAAGAAAATGAATGAATGATTGAATGTTATTTTCATCACAAATGTGCAAATTGCAGTCATTAAGGAAAATCAGAAGAATGCAAAAAGGCTAGTAACTACCCATTACGTCTTGATAACTTATGGCATTTAGTTATTTCCCGACTTTTTCTGACTTACCACACATGAATGAAATATAAATATATTTGCTGGTTTATAATGTACAAGTTGAATTAGATGTCTTTTTAACGGGACATTAATTGATTATTGTTCTAAATGCTTTAACAAATTGTTTACTATTGTTAGAAAATAAAATAATAAAAAATAATAAAAAACTATTGTTACAGAAAAATATATTGTATCACACATCTTTTGAAAACATTCATACATTGTTTTTTCCCCCCCGAAAAATATAAGTAGACAATGTTTTAAAGTATAGACAAAAATGAATGCCTCTTTTATTGTTTGATGCTTGAAAAATGTTTGAGTTGATATTCATATATTATAATAATAATAATAATAATAATAATAATTTTAAAATGTTTATCTTCTAACCAGTAGCACTATGCTTCATTATATTAAGCAGTCCTCCACTTCTGTGTTTCCCAATTTCTCTAATCTAACAGTGCCCCCTGCAGACAAGATTATTGTTCAAAAATGAGCCCGTGTAGACTGCAGATTTTGGTGTTTTAATATGTATATCCTCTTTATTCCTGTACTCTTTGTATATTTATAATTTTTTATCAATTTGGTGCATAATTAGGTGTCATTTTAGCCAAACCCAATGCATAAGATAGCTTTAATAAATCTCCTACTGCTATCAAACAGGCGTCTTTTTGCAGAGAAATGCATCGATAATCGAGTGTTTTCATTTGAAGAATTTTTATAATTGCATCAAAATCGCCGTCAGACACTAATAATTGGTGATGAAGATATTAAGGATGAGTCATACCTCAGTGACAGGGCGTATATGTGTGTGTGTGTGTGTGTGTGTGTGTGTTTATTTTTGGAGTGGCGTGCTAAAAATATAGTGCGTTATAACTGGCTGTCGCGCAGGGAGATGCTTGGACTGTTATTGCTCAGAGGCAGCCTAGAGTCTATGGTCTCCTGAGTTGTCATGGAGACCATTGTATTTTGCCTCTGCCGTGATTGGTGCTGCCGGGTTGAGCAAGTATATGCTATTTCTGTCTTTTTTTCAACACCTTCAGCCTGCTGTTTTTCTCTGCCTCCTCGCTTGCGCACAAGTGTTCTTGTTTCGCTTCTATTGTTGTCTTTCCCCATTCCGTTAATCCCTCCAATGACAGCCAGCCCACCAAGCATCTTTCCCGTGCGGCTCGCTATTGATCTATTGATTAATTGATGCCGCGATCTCATGTAAGCTGCTGTACTGCTTGTCCGCAAACAAAGAGATGTCAGTGAAGCGAAGAAGCAGATCAAGTCATGTTTCGCCGTGATCAGCCAACAACATCTCCATGCCCCTGTGGCTGTGTTTTCTCTTGAGCGAAAAAGTTACAGGATCTCAAACGAAAGGGGTCTCGAGTGTCTCAGTGCGTTGCCTTGCAACCCCCCCCCCGATGTCTCAGAGCTGGTCTCCCAATGTGCCGTGTTTACATAGAGGCAAAACAACAGTGGCCTAACACAATTCATGCTGTAAACTTAAACTAAAGTCATCTTTTTTTATTGTTTGTTTATATAAATTCACAGCACTTGTGTTGTGATAGCTAAACGTGTGTGGTTTCTTGCGCTGAAAGGACTGGGAGTCAAATAAAATTGTCTTATTGCGAGTCCTGCAGTCCTGTTCATTGTTCTATTAATTATTCATAAGGGTTTTATTATTATTTCTTCTCTGGGTGAGTTTTACTCTCGCAGAAAGGAGCGTTCGGTTATACGTAGAGCTGAGCAGTTTGCAGTCTTAAACCCCATAAGAGAATTAGATGGGGGTTCCCTTGGGGATTTCGAATGGGGTTTTTAGATGAGCATTTTTTATTTATGGGAAAAGGGAAGGTGAATGTCACTTCATTTTCTTAATGACTTTCATGTTTTTTGTAGAAGGAAATTTACCCAGAGTCATACTCCAGATTTGAAACAGAAAACCGAAGTCCATTCTGTGAAGCACAACATTTAGATTTAAATGAACATCGCCCTGATCTATGGACACGTTAAAGTACATTGTACTTTAATAACATTCTGTAAGCTACAGAACGGCAGCATGGTGGCTCAGTGGTTAACACTGTTGCCTCACAGCAAGAAGGTCGCTGGTTCGAGTCAGTTGGCATTTCTGCATGGAGTTTGCATGTTCTCCCTGTGTTCGCGTGGGTTTCCTCCAGGTGCTCCGGTTTCCCCCACAGTCCAAAGACATATGGTATAGGTGAATTGAATAAACTAAATTGTCCATAGTGTATGGGTGTGAATGAGTGTGTATGGAGGTTTCCCTACTGGGTTGCAGCTGGAAGGCCACCGCTGTGTGAAATATATGCTTGAATAGTTGGCGGAAGGGCTGCACAATATATCGTTTCAGCATCGACATTGCAATGCGCGAATCCACAATAGTCACATCGCAAAGATATCCAGTGTTAAGTCTGGATTATAGTTGACCGGGAGCTACAGAATGATATTTAATGGCTGTATTTATGCAACAACAACAAAAAATGTGTTTCATACTTAGATTTTTTGTCTTTGTTTCTAGTCCAAATTTCTACATTTCAAAGCGAAAACAAAATTATTTAACTCAAAATTTTGCATTATTTCATCAGAATTTTAAAACAAAACAATATTTTTACTTGATCTAAGATTTTTTAAAGATATTTTTTATTTAGATTTTTTTAGATGAGACAAAGCAAAGAAAAGCATTTTTTGCATTGTGATTATTTAATTTCTGTATTTGAATACTGTTAGACTCCCCAGTAAAGCTTCGTTAGTGCTATTCAACTATCTCGTGAAACTTTTTTACATCGCAATATTTATTGCAGAAAAATAAAATATCACGATATTAGATTTTTTAAATATTGCGCAGCCCTAGGCGGTTCATTCCGTTGTGGCGACCTCTGAAATAGAGACTAAACCGAAGGAAAATTAATGAATGAATGTAAGTTTCAGAACTCTTTTTCTTTCTTGTTGGTCTCAAAACAGCAGTGGACTGTGCATTTTGAAATAGAGAGACTAAACTCCCCCTTCACAGAAGATTAACACCTGCTTCTACAACACTCTGTTTAACTCCGCCCACTGCAGTAGGTAAATAAGGAAATCTTTCAACCTGATTTGTGGAAAAAAATCAAGTAATTCCGTTAGAAGAATCCACGTAATGTATCATTTCTCACAGTGGATTTGCTACACATTTGCTACATCAAACAGCAGCAAAACTGTTGTATTGAAAGTGACTGATACATGGCTACATTATTGGCAATAGACCTTTTTGCCACTCCATTTTGCAACACTGTTGCTAATGCACCTACATTATTGAAATGCAAGAAATGCTTTAAATCAAAAGTGGATCATAGTGCACTAAATCAGTTTATCAAAAGCTTCAGTCAGAGTTCGAACGTGTTTTTTGTTTATTCATTGACCATATGCTAGCAATTAGGCATTGTTGATCTGATGCTAATAACTAAGAGGAAAGCGATGCATCAGGAATTTGTTTATTTGTCTCGTCTGTTTACTCAAATAAATACTCAAATAAATAAATGAGTCATTCTTTCTGTGAGATGGCTCAGTCGATGTGATTCTCTGTCCTGAGGTGGAGGTGACAGTTGAGTGTCTGCTCTCACTTTTGCACTCATGGCTTCAAAGGTGGTATTCATCATTTTTATACTGTATCTTATATCCTAGAAACATGCAAAGCTGAGCAGTATTGATTTTAGTTCAAACAGTATCACTTACAAAAAAAATAAAAAAAACAGTGTTTAGGCAAATTTGCTTGCCAGAAATATGCTGCCAACTAATTGTAAGTTAGCCACAAAGTAATTCAAAGCGAGAGAGTGAAAACGACCATGGAGACAACAAATGAGGGTGTTTTTACATGACAATGATGTGCAAAAAAAGTTTTTCCTTTGCATTTTTGAAAACTTCAGACTAAAGACAATGGTGTCAAATCGATTTGTGAAATCAAATCTGCAAAAATGACTAAAAATGCAACATTACGCATGATTGGAAAGGCTAGGCAGCTGTACACATACGGTGCTGTACTCTGCTGTGGTTGTTTTGACTGTCAAATGTTTGCACATGTTTGTAGACAGACCACATGCAGAGAACATACAATAATGGTGTGGTTTTCAAAAACCTGCACTATGAAACCCTTTTTCACTAGCTAGTGTTTTCAAACCCCTCAAAACTCAAATTCAAACATGTCTTGCAGGCTGTGAAACTCTAGTCCACGCATTGTTTTAATATATTGTTTTTCTAGGAAGAAGAAAATAAGTATTACAGATTGATTAGTTAACTAAATGTGAGTAAACCTTTTAAAGTGATTAGTTGGCTTTACTTAAAAAATTAAGTTAACTTAACAGTTCCAAATGACAGGTTTACTCACTTTAAGTAAAGGTTTATTAATCTTTATATTTTGTTCGTTTTTTTTATTTTTGGTTGCGTAATGCAAGAAAGGTCCCACATATATGACAGATAAAGACATCCTCGATAAACTATGACAATATTTAATTTGAAATTGAATCAGTGAATCTTTATATATTTACTTACATTTTTTGGACACGTGCAAACGCTTTATGTCCTCTAACATTTATGTTTAATCATTTTTAGTGCGTTCCTTGCATCACCAAAACGACACAAGCGCTGATCTTTCCTTGTAGTCCCTTTGTGCCTTGGCAGCCTTTGCAACCACAAACAAACAATAATCAGGGTCTCATGAGAGAGCTTTTAACGGATTGGACATAGAGATCAACCCAGGCCTAACTGCTAGAGATTGGATGGGGGGGGGCATGCACTTTCCTTGCAACACCCCATAGATCCAGAGAACCTGACATGACCTCGTACCGCAGCCCATGTGTGCGAACGTATGTGCCTGCGGACAGACAGACGCGCTGGGAACAGGAGGGCACTAGGACCTGGTGACGCGAGAAGGGTTGCCTGCCTGCCTGCATCCCTGTCTCCTCTCCATTCTGCTCTGCAGTTGCCCTGTGCGCGTGTGAGGCAGAGCACATGTTTATGTGTGTTTGTGTGGATGTGTGTGTGTCAGAAAAGGGGCGAGAGCGGTTCTTGGACGGCTCCGCCTAAAGAGACGGCGCTTTTTGTTATCTTCTCGGCAGCGTGAACATCAACCTGACCACCTGGACCAGCCGCCCGCCTGAAGCATCGCTGACGGGGGAGGGGGCGAGATCTCTCTCTCTCCGTGTGTGTGTGTGTGCATGCGTGTGGGCGGGTGAAAGGGTGAGGGGCGGAGAGATGAAAGGGCCAGGTGAGGAGGGGTGTTGGGTACCTCTCACTCCAGCTTTCTCGCTCTCTCTCTCCCCCTCTTTTTATCCCTCTCTCACTGTCGCGCGACACTAACCCTGGAAGCTGAAGAGGAGATCCTCACCGCTGGACTTCTCCACTACAGGTACCTTCTCCTCGTCTGCACCTCACGGTTCCTTTAACTCTGCACCTCCACACACACACACACACCAATGCCTGCTTTAACTTGTGCATCCCGGATGACATGCATACGCTCTGGTGTTTGTAGACGCTTGAGTTGCAAGTGTTTTTCAAGATCTCAGGCTTGCAGTTAGACGTTTCTCTGCTCTTGCTTTGTGAGCTTCATCTCTAGTCGAATGGATGTTTGTATCGTTTCTCAGGAATCTGAACCAGCGGTGGCCTTGAATGAAAGTGTTGACATACATGACATACGTGTAATGTAGCACTGAATCAGCTCACCTCAGGGGATTACGGGAACTGTTTGGTAGCAGACAATGAGCTGGGCGCATGTTGGCGTGATAGTGGATTATTTAGGTGATGACAGCGGACATCATGTTTGTAAGTGTGGGCTGTTAGTTGTTAAGTGTCAGCTTTGGTTACCCTGAGGGGTGGAAAGAAGAACAAGAAGAAGAGGCTAAAGAAGGGAGGGAGGGAGGGAAAACACAAGGTTTTTTTGGACAACAGAGCCGGTTTTCATCGCAGTAAATACTGAGTCATGTGCATATTATGGGGTCATATGTTTCTTAGTTGGCAGCCCCTGAGATTGTTAGTCGCTCGCAGATTCTTGTCTCAATAAAGTGAAGGAGGGTTTGGAGAAAACTGACCACTTTCAGAATACATCTGTGGGTCCTAAGGCTTCATCTAAGCCCTGGAGATGCATTTAACAAATGCTAATCTGAATTCTTTCTTGAAGCACAGGTGCTTTATGACCATATGCACCCACAACCGAACTATCAAATGACATCCACTAAACTTTATTTCTCACTGTGGACATAAATATTTGTCTCATCACTGGATGATGATGGCATCATAAAAATGTGTTTTTCAAGTTGATTATTTACAGTACGCTGTGACATGATAATAGATATTTAGATCACAGATCTTGACAGTTTACTTTGTAATGCTTGTTATGAAGCTGTAATAACCCAATGCGAAGCTTGTCAGATAGCCTATAATTATTCTTAAGGTGATGACATTTGAATTAATTGGTTTTCTGATTCACGTATTATATTTAATACCAACAAAATATCACTTTTAAGTGAGATTTTGAAGGAAGAGATGTACGAATGGGTCTATAAAGGTGAAGTGTGCAGTACTTTTGTCAACTAAAAGGAAAGTGTAAAATGGATGGCTGTTTTGATAATTTTCCACATTTATATTGTCCTGCGTTAAACAAACAGGATTGGTTGAGTCAATCTGACTTTGTCTAGCTGGTTAGACAGAAAAATTTGTTTATATTCAGTTTAAAAGTTTTGTTTTAGTCAGACGCTTGTCTTCAACATTCCATTAGTCAAAGAACCTGTAAAGACAATTATATAGACAATTAAATTAAGTATTGTTTTACATTGAAGTGTTACTCGTTTAACAAACTTCATCTTGGTGAGCATTCATTTACAACATTTAAATAAAATTTCTCTTGTAAATACAATAATGTCTAAAATTATCATTTGCTTTGTACGCTTGCTCACAAAAATTGCTATCACGTCTTTGTGTACTGAACTGTATTCATTCAGATAAATTAAGATGAGATTGAAATGGCACTGTAACTTAATTATAACTGACCATGTAAACATTCATTCGTTCATTCATTTTCCTTCGGCTTAGTCTCTTTATTCACCAGGGGTCGCCACAGCAGAATGAACCACCAACTTATTCAGCATATGTTTTTTTACACAGCAGATGCCCTTCCAGCTGCAACTCAGAAACATCCATACACACTCATTCACACAAATACACTACAGCCAATTTAGTTTATTTAATTCACCTATATCGCATGTCTTTGGACTATGGGGGAAACCCATGCGAACATGTGGAGAACACGCAAACTCCATACAGAAATGCCAACTGACCCAGTCGGAACTCAAATCAGCAACCTTTCTGCTGTGAGGCAAGTGACATGTAACATGTCAAAGGTATTCAGTTTGTGGCTCACAGACCCAAAACACAGGACACACTATGGCTTTAAACGGTATTTTCTTGAATTCATTTTTTTCACAAGGTGGCAACACTGGCCTGGCCTGACTATCATGACTTCTAGTGAGAAACGGCACAGAAGTTGGATGAAGATTACACTTTGTAATGCATTTGCAGACTGCCTCTGCTTGCACACATTCTCAAATAGAATATACATAAAAATGGACAATTTTCATTTTCTCTGTGCTTGGCTGTATGCATAAGTATACAGTAAAAAAGTAATTATTATTTGTGCTAACACTACACAGGAACATTGAGAATACACATTTTAAACAACCTGCCTGCAACATCCAATAAAGACAGGAGAAACATTGTGTCATCAACATGTCAGAATTTTAGAACTCTCTTAGAACATGTTTAGAATTCTCTTAATGCACTAGGTGTATTCAATGTAGCTTTTTTGCAGAAATGTGGTATTTTCATATGGGACACTGTTAGTAAAGGGATAGTTCACCTAAAAATTAAACTTCTGTCATCATTTACTGTAGTCCCTGTTTTCTTGTTTCAAAGTTTTATGCGTTTCTTTTTTTTTTTTGTTAAACACAAACTGAGATCATTTGCAGATGGCCTCTGAAAGCACATCTAACCATTGACTTCCCTAGTATTTATAGCATTTTTATATATTTAAACTTTTTTATTATTTTTAATTTATAGTTCTTTAGTATTTAAACACTGTAGTGTTTCTCCTACTATTGAAGTCAATGGTTACTGGTGTTCAGCTTAAGTTATCTTGAAGAAACTCATGAAGGTTTGAACGACTCAAGGGGTAGTAAATAGTGAGATTTTATTTTATTTTATTATTTTAAAAATTTTTGGGTGAACAGTTGCTTTAATATAGTGATGCATATTGTGATTAATTTATTAAATTATGATAAAAATAGACATATTATTTATTTATTTATTTTTAAACTATATAAATTTAAACTAATAACATAAAAGATCGGAAGAGCGTCGTGTAGCTGCAATATTTTAACGTAACTCTTCACCTAAAAATTTCTAAAA
>CAIGQQ010026963.1:4790863-4811263 GCA_903798035.1 Danio albolineatus
TATGACATTATGGACAGGCAGAATTGCATGTCATGTCATCCACCCATTTATATAATGTATTTGTGAATACTGTTTTATTTATGTATATATGTATAAATACACACACAAACTGTACATCAAATGCAAAAATACACAAAAGAAATGACACAAGGTCATCCTGACTTAAGGAACCATCCAGGTGCTATTTTTATTATGTTCCTTCACTCACATGCAAGAGGTTAATGAGGCACATCATCATTTTATATATAGTCAGACAATAGCTTCTTTTTTATTCTGCCATTGATTCAATGACAATTAAAATGTTTAAATTTTTTTTAAAAAAATTGAGATTTCTCGATTTAAAAATAAATAAATAAATAAATAAAAAAAATTAAATTGAAATTAATGGTCAGACCTTTTTGTTTAATGGAAAACAGAGAAACACTAAATACCCTTTAACGTTGTATTTAGTGTGATAAAAAGTGTTTTTCTTTTTTCTTTTTTTTTTCATGTGATCGTGTGATCATGACTGGAAGAACTGGAAGCGGCCAACTGTAGCATAATAAAAGTTTTACTGCTTTTGTGCCACATCAATCAGCCTTACTCTACATCATACTACCATGATAATAAGTATTGAAAACTTAAGCTCACCCATGAACATGGTTTCTGCAGGAGTCTTGTAGAATGTAAAGACGACAACTTCCAAAATTCCACATCATCAATATACAGCATGTCTTTCTTTGTTTTGAATATGCGCCCTCTAGTGGTGACAGTGACATACAGTGCCCTTTATGCATTTAAAATCTACACTGTTAGTACATCGAGAACCCATCTGGACCCAAAAAAGTGATGTAACGAAACATTCATAATTTTACAATAAACCAAGACACTATTGTATCTAATAAAGAACATGTTAATGAAACTTAGTGAATGTAAAGAAATAAGTTATGAATCTTTTTACCACACTATTACTGCATTTCCCTTTTCAGATTAAAGCAAAAACTGTCAAATGAACCACATCAAAATCTGACTCTGAAATCCTTTATATTAATATATTATATACTTAATATATTTTACAATATTTTTGAAACTAATATAACTGAATAAATAAATTTACTAAAGCATTTTTGACATCTGCTAATATGTAAAAAAAAGTTTTACTGCAATATCACATTTGCAAAGTTTCATACCGTTTAACAAAACAATGCATTAATTTAATACTATCTTTAGAAATGTTTACTTATCAAAATAGACTGTAATTTTTTTAAGAAGGTAAAATGTAAATGTTGTTTTATTTAGGTCATCTTAGGTCCTACTGTAAAAGAAATTATATAAATCGATATTCTCACAAATTTCCGAGTGCCTTTTTACAGAAGCGGAACTACTCATTATACTTTTCGGAGTGAACTGCTGTGGTTTGAGAGGAGTCAATATGGAAAAACATCTGTGATTACTCTGTGTGGGATTGTATTCGTTTGCACTGTGTCTTTGATGTTCTTATGGAGATTCTCTGTCAACACAGATTAAAACCAGTCCAGTAGATTGCACAATCAAAAAGTATCTATTGTTGATGACAAGTTTTCATTTGAATGCCTCAAAGAGATTAGCCCATGGCATTAGCTATAGCTGATATCCAAGACAGCTTTCCTGATACTGGGTCAACTTTTTGTTTAAAAAAATCCTCTTTTTAGTCTCTCTCAAGTTATGAAACCCACTTGGCGTTTAAGTTGTGCATTGGGGCATGTTCAGGGCTTTGGCTTTTTACTCTGCCTGCAGAAACCCACAGTATGCTGGAAGTAGGGCGAGCATTTCAATGAGCCAGAATATTACATGCTCCGTTAAACACAGATTGTAGTTCATAAATAAAAAGCGCTCTGAATCAAGTGTCCAACGACGGCGAGTTCTGAGATTACAGCTGGATTCTGGACCAGCTTCTCTGTGGCCTATAGTTATCATCCTGAATTATCAAGCCGTTTTCATATGGTCCCACTGTTTTAATTTTGCTCTGGCACGTTTAGACAGCATGGCTATGTCCCTGTTGGCGAGAGGATTGCAACTGTCTAGCAAGGTTGACTATGGCTGAGTTGTAATTAGCATTTCACAATGAGTTCTGGGCTTAATCACATTGTGGGAACTCACTTGTGGCTTTCTCTTTGTGTTCTCTGCGGCTCTCCTGACATCAGCAGATTCAGAGGCATTAAGCGATGAGGACTATACTATTACTTCTGGCTGAACTGCAGTCCAAGTAATCTGTTTAAAGGGATACTCTACCTAGAAATTAAAAAAAAATCTTTCATCATTTGATTATCTTCATGTCTTGACTTAATTTCTTCTGAAAGCAGCGGAAGAAAAGAAGTTGGACGAAAATGAAGGCATTGGAGGAAAATTAGAAATGTGTCTTAATTGATCCACGTTTATTTATTTAATTTATTTATTTAATCCAATTTATTAACAGTTTAACAAAATGTTATATGTTTTAATGTTCGGGATCTTAACAACAACAACAACAACAACAACAACATCATTCCAAGACAGAGGATAAGAATTAATGATGACAAGTGACCGAATAAAAAAAAAAAAACACTGCCTTTTAAAAGCTCTTTTGGGGTTATTTGTTTACATCCTCTCTAAAATAGTATTTCTTTGTCTTCCATGGACTTCTTATTATATAAACTGACATTTTAAAGAGTGTCTTATAGTGAAACTGCCTCAAAAATAGTTTGTTGCAACTCTTATAAGTTGAAAAAGAATATCGTAAAAAAAATGTTGTTGTTTCCACTCAAAAAAGTAAGTGTTGTCATGCTGCCTTAAAATTTTGAGTTTACTTCACTTAAATAGTGGAGTTGTCTTAACTCAGATTAAAGTTAACAGGACTTCACAATGCAAGTGTAATGGACGTGGGTTAAGTTTAGTTAACCTAAATAGATAAGTTGTTATAAGTAAGAATGATGTTGATGAGAATTTGTGGACAAGTGTAATGGACATGGTTTACTGTACGTTTAGTTAACCTTAATATTGAAGTTAACTCTCTCTTTCATACACACTCATAGGCAATTTTGTTTATTTAATTCACTTATGATGCATCACAGCACCGCTGCAGTATATTAGTTAATATAAATACAGTTAAGGGGGCTAAATATAGATATTTTATGAATGCTTTTTTATAACAGCTTATCTTCGGTTTCTAGAGAAAGCTAAATAATGTCTTGTTTTCAGACAGAAATTGTGTAGTGTAGCAGTATTGAAATGTGTGAAATTATATTGAAGCTGAAAACAAGGCTATGCAAAAGTTTGGGCACCCTCTCTTTTGTGTGAAATTTAAAACCTGTAGTCACTTAATGCTGATCGATTACAATACAAAATTTGACACAGGCACAACCAATAATGAAAAATAAAAATTAAGATAGCCGATTGCTTATTGTGCTTCTCCTTATGGTGAACCAGAAAGTAGCAACATGGGAACCTCAAAAGAACTTCCTAATGATCTAAAAACTACGATAATTAACCAACATGAATTAGGAGAAGAATGCAAAAAGCTATCACAAAGGTTTAAAGTCTCTATCTCCACAGTCAGAAATATAGTAAGAAAATGGAAGGCCACAGAAACAGTTATTGTGAAGGAAAGGTGTGGTAGGCCAAGAAAAATATCTGCAAGGCAAAGGCGAAGAATGGTTAGAATGGTTTGTTTATTAAATCCAACTGAACATGCAAACCCCACACAGAGATACCAACTGGCACAGGCGGGACTTTAACCAGCAACCTTATTTCATTAAAAATGTATTGTTTTCATTTGCAAATATTTGTACTATCTAAAGCTCAGATGTTTGAAAAAGCTAACTAATATGTATGAGTTCAGCTGGTTCTTGTTTTTAAAGGATAATAAGTTCAGCCAAGTAAAACTTTGATATATATATAAGGTATGTCAACACATTCAATCCAGATAAGTTAACAAAGCTCAATATTTTCTAAGTTGTCATAACTAATTGGCACAATCATTTTTTACAGTGTAATATCACAAGTGGGCATTTTAGTAAATGGCAATCATTTGTTTCATACATATATTTCTATACATATTTCATAAATTTCTGTTTCTATTCATTGTCCATGGATTTCCAGATTTAAAATTAGCAAGTGTCACTTCAGAAGACATTGCTTTATCAGGGACAAAATGTCGAAACATGTAGAAATTCTACAGGGAAATGCAGTTTAAGTACAACACCATAATTTGTCCATTAAGAAATAAATGAGGAATATCTACAGTATTAATTAAAAAAACATAAATTGATAGATTTTATTTGATCGAAAACAGGGATATAACATCTGGGACATGACAATTAAACAATAAATTGGGGTCACACTTAAGACTTTGCCCAAATATGTCTGCATGGTTAAATTAAGGGCTGCCATAGAATGTATTCAATTCAGTTCAATTCACCTTTATTTCTATAGCGCTTTTACAATGTAGATTGTGTCAAAGCAGCTTCACATAGAAGGTTATAGTAAATTGAAACAGTGTCAGTCCAGTTATTTGTGTTGGAGTTCAGTTCAGTTCAGTTCAGTTCAGTGTTGTTTAATATTCACTACTTAGAGTCCAAACACTGAAGAGTAATCCATCAGTGCGCAGCTCTAGCTGCAGTCTAGGCGCTGGAGGCTGGAGAACTCGAGGCTCGTCTGTCTTTGGAGGGTAACAGGAATCAGTCTCATGCTTGCTACTCCGCCAAGCACCAAGCAGCTGCTCAGGATACAGCGTGGTCCAGGATTATGGAACCTTGGAATCGTCTCGTCGCGGGTCTTGGATCGCATCCGTGGCGCTGCATAGTCTCTGGGGGCCTCGAGATGAGTATCCCCAGGTGGAAATAGAGAACAAAGATAATAATTAGTGTAGCTGCTGTTCATATTGTATATAAATGAGATGCGTGGAGCACATTCATGCATCATACCGCTATGTGATGTATGCTTTACTAAAAAGATAGGTCTTTAGTCTAGTTTTGAACTGCGAGAGTGTGTCTGAGCCTCAGACATTATCAGGAAGGCTAGTCCAGAGTTTAGGAGCCATAAATGAGAAGGCTCGACCTCTTTTACTTGACTTTGCTATTCTGGGTACTACCAGGAGAACTGAGTTTTGAGATCTTAAAGAGCGGGTTGGATTGTAGCGAGACAGAAGGTTGGTTAGATAAACAGGAGCTAGATTATTTAAAGCTTTATACTGTAGGTAAGAAGCAATATTTTAAACTCAATACGAAACTTAACAGGCATCCAGTGTAAAGAGGATAAAATTGGGGTGATATGCTTGAGGGTTGAAGGAAAAAATGACTTCAAAATTAGATCAATTTTTCCTTACAATTAAAGCCAGCAGATGTTTAAATTGTCTCATCTGATGCTCACCTAACACATGAATCTGTTCAAATATTGAAATACGCAGTCGAGAGTTTCATGACCCTTAAAATCAATGCAATCATTCACCCTAATGACTGCAGTTCTGTGTTTACAGCCAATGAATTGAGAACCACTCATGATCTGGATGTCATCCTAGCATCAGGTCTCGCACCGGGACATTCAGCACAGCCACAGAACTTCCACATACACATCTGTGAATGCTTTCAAGGGTGTGTGAATGACTTACTCCTGCTGTAATTACACAGTTAGATACAGTGGCATGTGCAGTGTGGTTAAGATCACAGCTATTATCAACTCCAGCTGAGCAGAGACATGCTTTATGATTTATATCTTTTCCCTTCAGCTCTTTATTTGTCTTTTTCAACAGTGAACAGACACCAGAAGCCAAACCCCCTGCTAAGCAATATCCTCCAGTAGGATAATCATAGTCTTATCAAACAGAAACTAATTTTAACATCAAGGAGCCTTTTCTTCTGTCGACAAGCAAAAGGTTTTGTGGAGAGTTCACCACAAAAATGAAAAGTCTATTGTTATTTACTCACCCTAACTCTTTCTGTGGGAAATAAAATTAATTGTATTTAAATCTTCAGAATAGTCTACAGTGACCGTGAGTAAACATCTGACATATTTATATATACAAAACTACAATCATAGTTGTTAGTAGAATCATTGAATCTTCAGAAAGCCAAAATAAATGAAATAATAAAATAAATATGTCCACAGACGGCTGTTGTTTTCTCCAAGGGGTCCTTGGTCCCCAGTTTCAAAACCTCTCCTTTATGGCCCGTTTCCACTGAGTGGTACGATATGGTACGGTACAGTATGTTTCGATATGCTTTTAAGGCCGTTTCCACTGTCTAAAAGCAGTACCACTTTTTAGTCACTTTTTAGCCACTTTTTAGTCACCCTTTGCAAAGGGTGACTAAAAGGCGGAGCTAGACACGCAGCTGAACGCTATTGGTTTACAGAGATACGTCATTTGCTTGCGCAACAAGCCAGAATGAAAACAAAGGACCCGCCATGTTTAATACACAGCCGAGAGACAATGCTCCGAAATAATAATATAAGCAAATAATAACGAGCCAGGGCGCCACGGTGGCGCGTGAGTAGCACGTTCGCCTCACAGCAAGAAGGTCGCTGGTTCGATCCCCGGTTGGGGCAGGTCCCGGTTGGGCCAGTTGGCATTTCTGTGTGGAGTTTGCATGTTCTCCCCGTGGTTGCGTGGGTTTCCTCCGGGTGCTCCGGTTTCCCCCACAGTCCAAAGACATGTGGTACAGGTGAATTGGGTAAGCTAAATTGTCCATAGTGTATGTGTGTGAATGAGAATGTATGAATGTGTTTCCCAGAGATGGGTTGTGGCTGGAAGGGCATCCGCTGCGTAAAACAAGTGCCGGATAAGTTGGCGGTTCATTCCGCTGTGGCGACCCCGGATTAATAAAGGGACTAAGCCGAAAAGAAAATGAATGAATGAATGAATAACGAGCCATGGTCGACCCGAGCTCAAACAAACCTTGTTGTCGTCTTGAACAGCCACAAAGCCAAGAAGAAGAGCAGATTCTTATGGGTTACGAGCCCATAAGCGTGAGCGTGAGTGGTTTCGTTTCGTCTCTAGCGCTCGCGTGTGCGTCAATATTTGAAATAACAAAGTTCTTAACCTGGACTATTATAAACTCAGAATGACGGAATTACTCTCTAATGAGAGAATAATGACGGAGAGAACTGACTGCACTGACTGGGGGCTATATTTCGTATTGTTTTTGAACCTAAATAAGGCATTAACTATTTCTCATCATTGATCTAGTTATAATCAGATCATGTTCAGTCAGTAATGAACATTTATACACCAGTATTTATGTGTATAATAAAGCATCTGTTTTGTGAGAAGTGCTTCTCGTATGATTTGTAAACCACCCATAAATCTTTACTGTAAACATTTCCTCAAGCGAAAATGACGTCGAATGAAACTTTCTGTCGTACACCACGCCCACTAAAAGAGTACACTTTTGCAGTGGAAACGCAAGCCTGATAAAGGTGACCCGTAGCGACCCGTACCGTACCGTACCGTACTGTACCACTGAGTGGAAACGGGCCATTAGATATATCATGCCGGATTTTACAGTATTGACATCAAGTGCAATGACAACTACACAGGCATTATACACAGACATACACATAGCGTCACCGATAGGTTTCTGAAGAGTGCAAATGAAGCTACAAGTGGGCACGCCCATCAACGCCATTTTGTTCGCATGTCATTGCTCCAACCGGGGGTGAGCGTGAGTGAAGCTACAGACGCCTGCTAGCATTTTGCTTAGACGGGTTTTTCTTTGGGACAGTTGCTTAATACTTCATTACCTGCTAGTTTGTCTTTGATCACATGTGCTTGGTTGTATACTATATCAATTAAGTGTTTTGTCTTTAAAAACACTGTTGTAATACATTGAGCCACTAAACATTGTTCTTATGACATTTTTATTTTAAACGCAAATTACTTCCAAATACTTCAAATATAGTCTGTGTTAGTAAATGCAAGGCTATTTATGAAATCCAGGCATAACAGTCTACAGCTAATCAATCTGTCAGGTTCTGGAGTGCATTCAAGTTCTATCTTAAATTAAACAAATACATTTATAGATATGGTATATAAGTATATAGTTCACTTACCTGGGAAAGGGAGGCCACGTCAATGGTTTGTGAGCACAATTAAGTGCACACAGCATGCCATATCATCTGACAATTGTAAGAAATAATTCCAAAAGGCAACTGACTGTGTAAAGCCACATAAAACAAATACAAATATAACGTATAATATAAAGGCAACGGATGAGTTATAAAAAAATCACCTCCTCACAGTTGTCATGAAGGGTAATATTAGCTATATGAACCAAAATCATTCTTTGTACCAGGCTGTAAACACCTTTTTTTTCTGCTGTAAAGTTGGCCATTTTAACATTGGGCTCAGTAGAAATGTGCTCGGTTGACTTGCCGAATTTTGATGAATTGCAGTTTCACTTACTTCCGTATTAGCTGCACGAGGGAGAGCGGGAGGTTATCATACATGTATTTTATTTGTTTGCGTCTAAGAAAAAAACAACACAGGCTCATTGTGGATGTGTACCCCGTCTACATTTCTGGATAGCGAGAATTATGTAGCCAGAGGTACATTTGGCTGCTTTTCGCGTTTAAAATGAACGCTGTGGGCGGTATGATGCTCTGTTACTTTTATCGACACTGCTGACTGCCTACCTCCATATGGACGGCTTTTCCAGTGTTACCAGTTTGCCCAGTTCTCGGCACATACGTCGACAGACTTGGGACGCAGATTGGCGTGACCGCGATGAGGAGGTTCAAGTCTGGTGAAGAACGGTTCTAGAAACCTGGCCAAGCAAAAAAAAAAATTAAACAATAGGCTGAAAATGTGAAATCAGGCAGCCGTGATGGCTTTTCGTCTTCTAAATTGCTTTTGAAAACACTATCGGTTGAGTTTAGGGAAGGGGGTGGGTGGGTCAGTTGGTCAGTCAACAGCAAGCTGGCCTGGTTGGCTGAAGTGTATATTGCGCCCTCTGGTGGATTTACGTGAGAAGAGGACAGCGAGAGAAATTTAAAATCATCATAAACTGTACACAGCTGCCTCCGATTACACGGCTGTCGACGTACCTCCGGTTACACATTTTGCTGTTCCCAGAAGTTTAAATGAAAAACACAGTTTTCTTTTTTTATTCAACTCTCCATAAATAATACATTTAGAAATATATATTTTTAATTAATTAATTATTAATCAGCAATTAGTTAAATGCAACAAATAGTTCAAGCTACTCCTGATATTATGTTGTGAAACTTAATCATATTAACATAAAACAGCATCTATAAGTGATAATATACACACCTAAAGCTACAACTTATAAAATTAATTAAATTTCTTTAAATTCAGCAAAATCAAATCAGGTCATTTTATTGTATTTTCTTTTCTTTATTTTGAGAGAGAGGTGTTCACTATAAACGTGATATCCAGGTGAAAACCACAAAATAACACAGCAATAATGACATAAAACTTTTTTTATGTCAACTATAACCAGTCAAATTAAAGCAATTATACATCACACATAAACAGGGTCTCGTGATTTCCACAATGCAAAAAACAAAAAAACAAACAAATGAAAACTGGAATGGATGGAAATGCAGAATCCAGTAAAAATCCACTAGCTAAATGTTTGACGAATAAATGAAAATGAATGAATGCTGTACACATACAGTACTCAAACTGGGATGTGGACTTATCTACTTGTAACTAGCCTACTTGTTTAAAGAATGAGGAAAGGTAATTGTTCTTCCTTGTTTAACAGGAAAAAAAATAAGTTTAGAAAAAAAATATCTTATTTTGTTGGCTGCTGCATTACATCTTGCTTTTGAACGTATACTCAAACTATTTTAGTCTGTATAATGTAAATGTACTAGATTTAACAAAGTTGAAAATATTTTAGTTTTTCTTTTGCACATCAATAATTTTGCTTCTGACGACATCAACAGTGTTCAGAAGGCTTTCTGTGTTGTTTACTTTCGGAACATTTAAAATCATCATTTGGAACGTATTATAATCAGATAAATATATATTAAAGATGATATCAAGAGAGTGTAAAATATAAAGTGTCTCTTTAAAGGCTGTATTTTTAGTCTTCCAATGTGCTATATTTAAATTTTTTATTTTACTCAAATTCTTTCTCCTGAGTAAAATGTTCACTCGACATCCGTCAGCCCATGATATCCATTGACCTTTTTTTGTGCCAAGGCCTCATCAGATTTGGGGACATTTTGGCTGTCGATCTCTCATTTGAGGCATGCCTGTGGTTCAAGACATGTTCCACATAATTCTCCAGCCCAAGACCCACAGTTATTCCCTCTCCCTGTCATGAATTTGGGCTAATATGGCAGCAATCCACACCTCAAAAGCTAACGCAACAGATTATTTTAAGATTAAGATTATTTAAGATTATTTTAAAATTAAATAAAAAAATGTTTATGCAATTTTAAATAAGTAACTTATATTAAAAATGAACAAAATATTTGGTTTCACTATTTTAAGATGTCCTTGTTGTTACAATGTACCTATTTGTTTAACTAATATTAATTAACTACATTTAATTACTATAAAGGGTTATTTGGGTTATTTCTATATAATTATTCTTAATTAATTGTAATTATTATACTAAATACATGGAATAAATTTAACAAGGACACCTTCAAATAAAGCGTTACCATATTTTAATATAATGTGTATGTGTAGAATATAGAGACCTACTTATTTTCGAATTTCTATTTGCATATTGATTACATGCAACCACGGACAAATGATAAGCAATTGTGACAAGCATTCCACAATAAACAAATTGTTCTTAAATAATGTGATTATAAGTTTAAGATTTTGAAAAGTACATTAAAACTATTTATATAGTGTATACTGTCCATCCTGTACACAACATCTTAACTCTACCCGATTTTGATTGTAATGTAACAACCTCCACCATTTGTAAAGCTTTTTTTGTAGCGATAATTATTGTGAAAAGTGCTATTGACATCATTCTGCAATGTGGAAATGTAATTATTATTATTATTATTATTTTTTTGCATATTACGATTGTTTTAGAATTACTGATTCAGTTGTCTGTGGGAGAAAGGACTAGGAATAAAAATAGAACTACAATAATAATAAACGTCAGAAAATGGTCAAATTTCTTGCTCTATAGACAAGTGTGCTCATGACTATACATTAACAAAAAAAAAAATATATATATATATATGTATATATATATATATATGTGTGTGTGTGTGTATATATGTGTGTGTATATATATATTAGGGCTGTCCAAGAATTAATTGTGATTAATCACATCCAAAATAAAAGTTTGTTTTGACACAATATGTGTGTGTGTTATATATATTTATTATGTATATGTGATAAACACATTAATAGAAGCCAAAACTATATATAAAAAAGTTACATCAAAGTAGTTACATTATATTCAAATGTAAAATTTGTATCATACACATATATTTTTTATATATCTAAATATAAACCAACATGTTATCAAGTATATGCATGTGTGTATTTATATATTCATAATATACACAGTACACACACAAATATTATGTTAAACTTTTATTTTGGATGTAATTAATCACGATTAATTTTTTGACAGCCCTAATAAATATATATATATATATATATGTGTGTGTGTGTGTGTGTGTGTGTGTGTGTGTGTGTGTGTGTGTGTGTGTGTGTGTGTGTGTGTGTGTGTGTGTGTATATATGTGTGTGTGTGTGTATATATGTGTGTGTGTGTATATATATGTGTGTATATATAGATGTGTGTGTTTTATACATATGTGTGTGTGTGTGTATATGTGTGTGTGTGTGTGTGCGTGTGTGTGTGTACTGTATGTATTAACAAAATATCAGTTTGCAACATCATGCAGCATAACAAGCTATTTTTAACATCTAAAAATACATCTAAAAATGTGAGACCAACCACAAGTCTCGAGCCCAAAAGATTTCAGTGGCTGCGCCTGCTTGTACGTAAAGAATAAGATCAATACAAATAAACTTGAATTGAATTGAGATGCCAAAGATTGAACACTAAAAAATTTCATCAGAGTGGCATGTTTTGACCAATCCAAAATCATCTTTTTGGTATCAGACTCCAATGTGCTAAAATAAAGTCCTATAAAGCCTGCTAATTAGCGAATAAATGTTAAAAATATGTCCTATTCATTCCCATTCTCCTTTTCGCTCTTCAACTGAGAAGCAGATTACCGGATCGCATTGCTAACACACCACTCGTGCTTTGGCCCGTTTGCTCATATTTGTCCAAACTTTTTTTTTCTGGTGTGTTAGTTAACAAGCCGTCCAAGTGAGTCATTTGACTGGGTTTATAAAAAGCTCACCTATGGTGGCTTCTGCTGTCCTCGCAAACACTTGGGCTGGTGGAACGAACATCTGAAAAAGCTTTCATCTTCAGGGCATTTAATCTCACCGTATGGCAAGCGCAACCCGAAATAGAGAGCTCGTTCTGCGGCTCATGCTGGGCTTGTGATGTGGGAGGCAGAGGTTGAAAGCTTCTATTCATCTAATGCAGACCTTCTCCTGAGCGTGTGATGTTCAGGGTCAGGACAATAAGCTGCATTTATCCATATCAACCTCATCAACAACACTTTCTGTCGGCTGTTCTCTTTTAGGTGCTGGGGAATCAGGGAAGAGTACGATAGTTAAGCAGATGAAGTGAGTCTTTTGTTTTTTCGGTTTTATGTCATATGATGATATATGCAAGAATGAGGCTGGCAGTCAATGTTCCCTCTTTAGTTTTTGTGTGCTGAAGCTTCCAGAATGTTCAAAACATTGATGCAGAGTAGACCTTTTATTCTCCATGATATATAATTGTTATGGAGTTGTGATCATTTATTTGATTTTATAATTATCGATCGTATGTTACTTTGCTAGGGTTTTGTTGCATTTATCTATGCTTGTAGTTTGTTTATTACAAGTTATGCATGATTCACTCCCCTACAGGATCATCACAGTCAATCAAAATTAATACATCCGGTAACACTTGAGGGACCAACTCTCACTATTAACTAGTTGCTTGTTAGCATGTATATTGTTTAGATATTGGCTGCTTATTAGTACTTACTGTATAAAGCACATGTTCTGTTTGATCTTATTCTACATCCCTAATCCTACCAAATACCTAAACTACCGTTATAATTATTAAGGAGCAAATTAGGAGTTTATGGAAGAACTGTCACAATGGTTTGCTAAAAAGGAGAACTGAACTAATTAAAGTGCGACCAAATCTTATTTCCAAGTATAACAAAGTGTATTGCAATATGTATAGCAGTAAAACTATGTCAGATTTTTCCAATATTGTGCAGCCCCTTTGAATTTTTTTCTTTTTTAAATATTTCCCAAATGATGTTTAACAGGGGGCGCCACGGTGGCGCGTGAGTAGCACGTTCGCCTCACAGCAAGAAGGTCGCTGGTTCGATCCCCGGTTGGGGCAGGTCCCGGTTGGGCCAGCTGGCATTTCTGTGTGGAGTTTGCATGTTCTCCCCGTGGTTGCGTGGGTTTCCTCCGGGTGCTCCGGTTTCCCCCACAGTCCAAAGACATGCGGTACAGGTGAATTGGGTAAGCTAAATTGTCCATAGTGTATGTGTGTGAATGAGAATGTATGAATGTGTTTCCCAGAGATGGGTTGTGGCTGGAAGGGCATCCGCTGCGTAAAACAAATGCTGGATAAGTTGGCGGTTCATTCCGCTGTGGCGACCCCGGATTAATAAAGGGACTAAGCCGAAAAGAAAATGAATGAATGAATGAATGTTGTTTAACAGAGCAAGGAAATTTTCACAGTATGTCTGAATATTTTTTCTTCTGGAGAAAGTCTTATTTGTTTTATTTTGGCTAAAATAAATACAGTTTTTAATTTTTTAAAAACCATTTTAGGGTCAAAATTATTAGCCCCTTTAAGCATTTTTTTTACGATAGTCGACAGAACAAACCATCATTATACAATAAATTTCCGATTTACCTTAACCTGCCTAGTTAATTTAATTAACCTACAGTATTTAAGCCTTTAAATGTCACTTTAATCTGTATAGAAGTGTTTTAAAAAATATCTAGTAAATAATTATTTACTGTCATAATGGCAAAGACTAAAGAAATCAGTGATTAGAAATGAGTTATTAAAACTATTATGTTTAGAAATGTGTTGAAAAAATCTCTCCGTTAAACAGAAATTGGGGAAAAAACAAACAGGATGGCTAATAATTCAGGGGGGCTAATAATTCTGACTTCAACTGTATATCCAAATCGTGTTTAAATCGACTAAAGTAAGTTATAGGGAAGTGATATGTAATAATATAAAAATAATATTTTTCATTTATAGGTGCCTTTCAAGACACTCAAGGAAACCACACAGCAGATCACAAGCACATTATAAAAATACAAGCAGTAAAAATAACAGTCAACATAATATTAGACCAGCAAATCATTAAAAGCTATCCTAAACAAAAAATGTTTTGATCTGAAATTTAAAATTGAAAAATAGAGTCCACCTGGCGAACATGTAAAAGCAGGGAGTTCCATAACTTTGGTGCTGCACAACTAAAAGCCCTGCCACCAAATGACTTCATCTTAAAGTTTGGAACACATAACAATTCAGCAGAAGATGATCTCAGTGAGCGTAAAGGAGTGTACAAATGAAGAAGGTCAGAAAGATAGTGAGGGGCCAAGTTATGAAGAGCTTTGTATGTTAGGAGGAGGATTTTGTATTGTATACGATAGTGAACAGGGAGCCAGTGCAGGTGAATGAGAATTTTGTTCTCTCATAAATATATTAACAGTATGTATGAATATATTAGTCTTTAATCTATGTATATTCCATTAATTGTTACAGCATAAACATAATTATTGTTAATGTTTATGTTGCTATAATAAATATTATAAATGAACTTTTTACTAAAGTCAGTACAGAATTTCAAATGAATCAATATATAAAATCATTTTATATAATAAGTAATTTGGGAACGCTTTGCAATAAGGTTTCATTTGTTGACATTAGTTCAAAAACAGTTCAATTTTTTTTTTTACTAATGTCATTAAAATTAATAATTTACAAAAATGTACTGTTAACTAGTGTTGTCAAAAATAGCGCTTAATGTTGACATTGAAATATTTGAAATGATACGATCTTGCTTTTGGTTAGTATTAATACTTGCTTTGCGCTCTCTCACACCCTCTCCTCTCACCAGCAGGGAGATTAATAATGAATAATAATATTAAGATTTTAACACTTTTGCTTTAATTAGAAATTAAGATGAGATTGCACTCATTTATTTATTTATTTATTTATTTATTTATTTATTTATTTATTTATTGACTTTTGGACTTATAAGCATTATATGGTTGTGTTACCCCCCCCCCCCCCCCTTTTTTTTTATTTTATTTCATATGCATACTTTTAATGTTGCACAATTTGTTTCCCACAGTAACTAAACTAATCAAGGTATCATAGTGAAGTTCGAAATTCCACTATCGTGACAACACTTTTGTTCACTATTAGTTCCTGTGAACTAACACAGTGTTTAATATATTATTAAATATTATTGATTAAAAATCTAAAATTTCCATTACTGTCATCTTGATTACTTATGTATACTGATTTTGTTTTGATCCATGGAAACTAACTGCAGAATTGTGAGGCCATTCATGCACACCGCTTCGAGGGAACATTGCTGGCAGTTTTTATTGGATTTGGTTGATTTAATTGTTTTGCTTGATGTGCAGTAGATGTGGTTATCTCATCTGATTTGTTTGACTTCAGGATCATTCATGAAGATGGTTACTCAGATGACGAGTGCAAGCAGTACAAAGTGGTGGTTTACAGCAACACTATCCAGTCCATCATTGCCATCATCAGGGCCATGGGGCGCTTAAAAATTGACTTTGGGGATCCGGCAAGAGCGGTGAGATTTAAACATGCACAAAGAATTACCCATAAACAATCATTTTTATGTAATGCCTGAATTTGAGTACAGTGATGAGAATTTTAAAAAATCACCTCTGAGTTTAATTCATGGAAAACATGCTTCTTTTTTAGCCTTCCTGGGATACGTGTTTTTCTAATAATTTATAATATCTTGACACTCTCTAATATCATAATTGGTCAGAATTTCTAAATACATTCAGAATAAAGTGTTGATTTTACACCACATTAACATTTTTACCAAACAGTTTATATGTAAATGTCATGGGCGACACTAAATTGCTCAATTTGAATGTAAGTACAAAATGTCAAAAAATGACGATTTTCCCACAAAAACACAGCAAGGGTTTGCGAAAGTTGCTTTAAAATTTCAACTTCAACTTAACTGTCGAATGAAAACTTCATCCCACTCAGATTACAAAGTACATTAAATAGTATATTGTAAATATTTTGTTAGATTACACAATTTTAGTATCTTGATAGAAATACTTTGAAATTATAACAATGTAAACAAAGGTAATACAGAACGTAACATGAGTGAAATGATTTAGTACTTTGTATGTCACACAAAGGGTTCTCTAAAGAAAAACAACATCTTCCTTATATGGGGCTTAGCTTTCCTCTGTATGTTATTTTAAAAAAAATCAGTTGTTGTTTTGTATTTCCCAGAAAAAAGGCAAAATTGTTGAGAGAAAATGCACAAAATGCACAAAAAAGTTGCACTGGTATATTAGTAATCTCGACAAAACTACAATTTTCTCATGATCTTGACATAACAAAAAGTTATGTCGTGATCACGACTTATTTTTTGCTTTTATTTATTTATGTATTTATGTATTTATGTATTTATGTATTTATGTATTTATGTATTTATGTATTTATTATTATTATTATTATTATTATTATTATTATTATTATTATTGGGCACCACGGTGGCATAGTGAGTAGCACATTCGCCTCACAGCAAGAAGATCGCTGGTTCGAGCCTTGGCTGGGTCAGTTGGTATTTCTGTGTGGAGTGTGCATGTTCTCCCCGTGGTTGCGTGGGTTTCCTCCGGGTGCTCCGGTTTCCCCCACAAGTCCAAAGATATGCGGTACAGGTGAATTGGGTAAGCTAAATTGTCCAGAGTGTATGTGTGTGAATGAGAATGAATGGATGTTTCCCAGAGATGGGTTGCGGCTGGAAGGGCATCTGCTGTGGCAACCCCGGATTAATAAAGTGACTAAGCCGACAATAAAATTAATGAATAAATTATTATTATTATTATTATTATTATTATTATTATCTGGCCAATGTCTGGCCAAGCGAGTCTGCACATGTCCTCCGCGCATTTGTGCAACCCATTAAAGGCATTCATTCATTCATTCATTCATTCATTCATTCATTCATTCATTTTCTTTTCGGCTTAGTCCCTTTATTATCGTGGGGTCACCACAGCTTAATGAACCGCCAACTTATCCAGCATATGTTTTACACAGCGGATGACCTTCCAGCTGCAACCAATCCTTGGGAAACATCCATACACACTCATTCACACTCATACACTACAGACAATTTAGCCTACCCAATTCACCTGTACCGCATGTCTTTGGACTTGTGGTGGAAGCCGGAGCACCCAGAGGAAACCCACGCAAACACAGGGAGAACATGCAAACTCCACACAGAAATACCAACTGACCCAGCCGAGGCTCAAACCAACAACTTTCTTGCTGTGAGGCAACTGTGCTACCCACTACACCACCATGGCTACCCATGAGAAGACTTTGCTTCTTAAGTATTCATAAGAGTACCTGCTTTTCGAAAGCAAAGCAAATCTGCCAAGCTGGGAGACTCAAATGACTTGGGTGAGATCACGTCTGCAGGGCACGGGTTGTATGTGTTTGTTTCTATGATCCACAGTGTTTGTTGCATGTTTTTCCCCTCGATGCTGTCAGGCGCCATACAGCAAATCTGTTGGTTTGCAGCAAGCATTTTTTGTCGGGAGAGCTGAACGAGAATTGGGGAATGGGGGACTTTGTCTTTTATCATTTGACTTCGTTACAATCTATAGTTCTTTATTCCGACACATCACCTATTTGCGTGCTGCTGTGTTTGCACATGTTTAAAATCCTCCAAATTAGGTTAATGGTTGGAATAGACAGGGCAAGAGACCTGCTGCACTTCTATCCACAGTCTCTGCATTCAGACCCGGGAATTCAGAAGGAGAGAAGTCCTCCTCAATTATAGTGTCTATAAAAACACGATTAGCTTTATAATGAAATAACAAATTGTGGTTATGTGTATATGAAATTCTAAATAACAAATGTAGCAAGACATTAAATTACTTACTAATATTTATTAGCATTTTAACTTTGTAAACTATAAAATCATGTGTCTTACAGTTTGTGTCTCATTTTTTGAGCCAACTGTTCGCTCCCTCTTTTTTCCCCTGCACTGCCGCAAGGCCCACTCCCCCCAGAGCTCCACGCCCATCCTGAAGCATTTTAAAAAAGATTTCTGAGGTAGACTTGACCTGAAAGAGGGGGGTTTCATGGCCTTTAAAAGAATTAAAGTGAAACTGAAACTAGCAGAGTGTGGGAAATATGCTCTACAAATATTCACTTGCCTCCTCTCTCTCGGCACCAATCCAAATGTATGGAGCTTTGCGAATGTTTAGCTTTTTTGCCATTAACTTGGTTTAGATCATAAAAAAAAAACACTCACACACTCTTGAATTATTCATTTGAGTCATTTGAAAGAATTAACAAACTCAATTTTCAAAACGGAAAGTGACAGACAGCTATCATGCGTCATGTTTTTCAGAGTGTTGTGATGTTTTTGTGTTGAACACCAGGATGATGCCCGTCAGCTGTTTGTGCTCGCTGCCACTGCTGAGGAAGGGGTGATGACGGCTGATCTCGCAGGGGTCATCCGCCGGCTGTGGAAGGATGAAGGAGTACAGATGTGTTTCGTCAGATCACGAGAGTATCAACTCAACGATTCTGCAGCCTAGTAAGTGCACGTCCTTTAGAGGAAATAAAGTTTCTCGTGGGCTTTCCTGCACAGACTGACTATGGGTGTAGTTCAGCACGTTAACATGTTTGACGATAACCAGAAAGTGTCTAAATAAAATATGTAATTTGTGCTTGCGCTCAGCTGCTCGATTGTGGAAAAGAATGATCATTATTTTGGTCAATTTTGCCTTCATGATTATTTAAAAAGAATATGAGTGTCTATTTAACCAAAACTTTTTTTGATTGATTTATATATTTTTTTATTCTGTTAATGAGATTGCTATTACACCTGTACATTTCTTACATTAAATATGAGAAAAAAAAGTATAAATCCTCAAAATAAAAAATATGAGCAATATAAAATGAGTAACAGTGCAATACAGCTGTATACTGGTGGTGAGGCGTTCGTTGTGCCTTATTGTCCCACCAGGGACGATATACAGCCATATCTCACTGCTACAAGTGTGGTATTGCGTTTATACAACAGTTTGAGGGCATGATCGTGTGTATTAAAAAGAAAATCAAACACGGAGGGTCTCAAAAATCCTTTTGTAAGAGGAACGACTTTCTTCTGCCATTCATTCTCATCTGCAGCTGACGTCAGAACTGCAAAAACCTGCTACTTCACAAACGTCACCTTAGAGCTAGTATTGAATGCTTCTCTAGCATAATATCTAAAGTGATGACAAAACAGGTGATTTTGCTCATTTTAAGATTATAAGGCTGAACGGCATGAAATGCCATCAGTCTACAGAGACTTCCTAGCATTTATGTTGCAATTGGGAGATCACAATAATTAATCCCAACATAAGCCAAATCAAAGCAAACACTACTAGATTACTATGGTATAAATACAGCACCACAACATACAAAAGAGAAAGCTCAATTGAGAGTGTCACTTAGTTTTATAATGATTTGATCAGCTGTAATTAGATTTTTTTTAACGTTTTTTTTTATCCCCTAAGGACTCATTATGCAGTCTCTGTTACCATCTTGTGGTAGAACGTCAAACCCCTTTTTGCTCTGGTCAATGACAGGCTAATGGCCACCGACTGAATCTCCGAAATTAAAAAAAAAAAAAAAATAGGCACTATCCTTATAAATAAACCAATTAGTTGCAATCTAAACCACTACATTCTCACCTAAAAAAACTCAAAAATACATTATGTTGACCAACAGCAGCAATATTTGTCAAACTGTAGTGAGTCTATTGATCTGTTGTCATTTTTGTGGGTGGAGTAATACACGTAGGTGAAGAGGCTGGATGAGTGTGGTAATTGCAGAATATTGCATGGTTATCAGCTAATCAGATTCGAGAACCAGACAGAACTGTTGTATAATACAACAATAATAATATTAATAATAATTCATTCATTAATTTTCTTTTCGGCTTAGTCCTTTTATTAATCAGGGGTCGCCACAGCGGAATGAACCGCCAACTTATCCAGCATTTGTTTTACGCAGCGGATGCCCTTCCAGCTGCAACCCATCTCTGGGAA
>CAIGQQ010026963.1:4811663-4854302 GCA_903798035.1 Danio albolineatus
GCAAAAGACCTCTTTTGCCCTTTTATAAACATAACTAAATCTCATACATATCAATCAATAAATCAAGTGTCTAATGCTCAGAATGTTCTGTTACATGATTTTCACAGATTTCCTCGTGAAATTGATCTTTTTGGAGGAATGAATGCAGATTGCTGGAAATGGGCAGCATGTGATGCAATAATCGTTTAATCTTGATTACTGTTTTTTCCAAATCATTGGAAGCTGAAATTGAATTGATGAACTGTAAATATTGCTGTTTCTTTCATTGTTATGTGATAGTAGTGACATTCATAAACATGTACTTGTTCAAGTAGTTATTAGGAACACTGTTTAAAGAACACTTGGCTTAAAGTAAACAATTAATCGAAGAGAATATGCCAGTATTTATTTTGGCTTATAACATTTGATAGCAACTTATCAAATATTCTAGCAAATACACTCCATACAATCATTGAGCTTTTGTGAATTTGTGTGTGTTTTCTGAATGAGTTTTTGCTGAGGCACAGGTACAGTTGATGGAGAGCCATGTTGCCTGTGCAAACTTGCTCCACTTTTTAACTTGGTGGATTCCAGCACACTGACTGTGGGGAGATTTGTGGCTTTCTCAATTGCGTTGCACAACTTTTTCCCCCCAGATTTTTCCATGTTATAGTCATTACTTTGCTCTGTTTTCAGCTTTGGTAGCCACTAAGAATGTTTCCAGTGATAATAATCAACAGGAAAGTTTCTTAACCAGGTCTTCCAGTGAGAGAGAAACAGAGGGCTGTTTCATTAGAGGAGTCATCTTTATTTTAGCAACTGTAACAATTTGTTAACAGCAGGCTTTCTGCATTGATTCCAGTGATAATATTTAAAGAACAATTACACTGAAGTTCAAAAGTTTGATGTTGCTGAGATTTTTAATGAAAGGGGTCGAGAACTGCTTTTTATTATTTTGTGCTGTTCTTTGAGTTTCAGGTTACTATAATTTAATAGTCTATATTTTCTGTCCCGTTTTGACTCTCCTAATCAGAAGGCATTGTTTGAATAGGCATAGCGGATTGTAGACGCAGAAGCAAATTGGATAATAGCCACTGCTATGAATTGATAACAGTTTTGAATATTTTGAAAGGACAAATGTGTGTCCAGTGTTGTAAACCTCTGGATTTGTGTTAGACAGTCTACATGCTTCACAGTTGGACACTGCTGTGAACAGATAAGCACTCATTGTGTTTCAAACATTGTAATTACAGACAATAAAAAAACCTTTCTGATTGCCTAATTGCTTAGTTAAATCACTCATTATTTACCTACTCAATCACGAATAAGTGGGCGAAGCTAAACAGACATCAGACATTTAAACAGTGGTGTAAAAGCAGGTTGATCTTCTGAAGAAGTTGAGTTTAGAAACATCGTTATGTTACAAAGTGGCTAATTCCACAACCTTTCAAGTAGCCAGCTGTTTCTAGATCAATGACAAAGTTTTGGCTTTGTTGAGTTCGTTGTTAGACTGAGTTCTTAAAGTGGACCATTATGCAAAAATCACTTTTATAAACAATGTGTGAATATAGCCAGTCTCTAAAGGTATTTTTGATAATGACACTTGATCAGGCCCGGATTAACAATTCAGAGGCCCCTGGGTACAATGTCTTGTAGGGCCCAGTACCTGGCCGCACCCCTATAGCTGAATTAAAAAATAAGATTAATATAATTCATTCATTCATTCATTTTCTTTTCAGCTTAGTCCCTTTATTAATCTGGGGTTGCCACAGCGGAATGAACCGCCAATATAATAATTTTTAAAATAAAATTAATCTATAATTTATTGCCCACATTTTTTAAATAAATGATATACAGCACATATATTTCTAGTCTACAGAGATTTAACTCATTTTTAAAGCATTTAAAGCACCCTTTGAAAACAAAATACTAATAAAACTAGTGAAAATTAATGGAGTTTAATATACTTGTTTAAGTTCGCTGAAGCAGTACTAAAATATATATTCAAGGGTATTTTTAATGTATAACTTCTAAAAACTTATAATGCATATAATTTGAATATAACACCTCTCCAGTCCAGTTCTATGAATCTGAGTCTTCCGTAATACACACACTTACTAATGATTCCTACTTGTCTTCCTTGTGATGAAGAGCAGGCAAAATCTGATATGTAGTGTGGAAAAGAACGTTTTCGTCAGTTGCTGGATTCGAACTGGGTTCATGATCGGTTGCGTTACAACACATTGTCATGCGCTTTACAAGCTACGCCACTCACACTGTTGTCAGTTGCGATCGTTATGTTGTCTCTGTCAATCAACTAGTGATGGGCGGGAATCACTCAACTAGCTTATGCCAACGAGGTGCACTATTTGCACTTAGTCAAAAAAGACACTCCAAAACTGGCATTTTTTCCCCCCTCACAAGGACCCTAGGTGTGCACGGGCCCCTGGGCCTGTGCCTATAATGCCCATTGGGTAATCCGGCCCTGCACTAGTATTTGTACATGTCATCAGAGTGGGAAATCCTTGCCCATTTCATTAGCATAAACAGCCCTGAGTGAGAAGCATCTGTCCGCCAATGAAGTTTTTACCTGCTGAATGTCAGCGATTAGTGCCAGTTCAGACTGCATGATTTTAACCCAGATTTTTCGCCGACAGGTTTAGAGAAATCGCAGACAAATGCCTGAAATCACAGCCAAATTTGTGCTCGTTTACGTGAGTAACAATCACACAGTATGAACTATCAAAGACACCATCTGAAAAAATCACAGAGGAGTCGTCGACTTCAAATCATGCCGTGTGAACTGTTTTCTAATTGAAAAATAACATCACCGATTAACTACAGCCAACGAGAGAGCAGCATCCACTAGTATGAGTATCTGCTAGCGGGAGGATAGGGGAGAAGTTAAAAGTGCTTCTTTCAGGTCTTTTTGGACCCAAGAAATGGAGGAAAAAACTTGTAGACATTTGGCAGGAGCACCTGTATCTGTTTGACGTGTCATCTAAGCAAATATCACAAAGAAAAAAGTTGAGGAGAAATTCCTAATTCCCTTCAAAGGCCAGGTGAGGAAAATAAGTAATTTTTTTACCCCATTAAAGGCTTCTTTCTCATTTATAGTTAATAACACAAGATATACTATGTGACCTTGTGTTGTTTTCATGTCACTTCTCACGTGTGGTTGGTTGTGAGGCGTAGGTTGTGGACAGAGACAAAGTTGTTGGCGATTTATCCTATTGTTAAGTCATGCTGTGTGTAACCCCGTCGCCGATCCATCTTGCAGTGTAAACAAAGCAGTGATGAAACGCTACCCTAGATAGTCATGCAGTGTGAAAACATCTGTGACACGAATTCTTTGAAAATCGTGCAGTGTGAACTCTGCATAAGAGACATTATAAATGTGGAGTTTTAGGATTAACAGATGAAAACCGGTGTCTTTATAGACTGTTTTCTTCGGAGACACTTGTTTTGACATTTTTAGTATTTAACAGAGCTGTTTTGAATCTGCCACTATGATAACACATTGGCATTTGTCACTCAACTCTCTTTTGAAAAGAGCCCAGTCACATTTGAATTTTAAGTAACATTCACCAAAGCTGCACATTTTGGGTCAAAGCCTAAAAGGGGCGTTTCAAAAAGTTATAAAACATTATTTGTGTGGTATTTTGAGCTGAAACTTCCATACACACTCTAGGGACATCAGAGACTTATTTAACATCATGATCGCATTTAAGGATCATGGGCCACTGAAGACTTAATACTATATTAAAACATTGACATGATTTGCCAAGTACAGTGCGATTGTGCCAAATACAGTCCTGGATTAACGTCTATGTTAATCATCATTTTTGTTCAAAAATGTTATCTATACCTATTCCCTACCTCTTAACCCAAACATGAACTAAAATCTGAGGGGAATAATAGCTGAATTAAACTCATGTAGAAGTGCATAAACCTAACCGTAAACTTAAACTTAAGGTTAATTGGCTGATTCGTAGGGCCAGACAGAATTTGCAGACATTTTTTGCTTTTTCTGCTGAGTATTTTGTTAAACATTTGCAGATTTAGGAGTGATTTTGGGAGTATCATAACTAAAACCTTAATATATGAAATAAAAAGTAATACCTTTTAAAATTGTATTCAATGTTTACAATGCGAATCCAATTACATCCACTTTATTTCGTAAACAAAGCAAGTCTCTCATATAAAATATCTACTAAAAGACAAAAAATATTACTTTACAAATTGTACTGTAAGTAAATCATATGAATATTTTCATATTAGTCAATATTTTTACTGAAATTAATTTAAAAACTGAATAAATAAAAATGTACACACATTTACACCAGTAAATAAGCAGAATCAATGATCTGCTAAAAATCTGCGGAATTCTGCATGTACAGATTCCGTGTGGGCCTACTGATTGGAATGTTGTCTAAGGTTCAACATAGATGTTGATCCAGGAACATGTCCTTAGTGAAATCAGGTTAGGGGTAACATAACATATCAAACAACATATAAAGGATAATAAAATAAATGAATAAATGTCAATAACATATAATAAAATAATCCAAATTATAGGCAGTGTTTATAAGGGGGGGGGGGGGGGGGGTGCCACCCATATCCTCCCATCCCAACCCCCATTTTTTCTTTAAACTTCACAAGAGGGTTATTAATTTTGTTTTCAGTAGTATTTCCCTTTATACCTTCTAATGCCCTCTGAAATTACTATAGAAATGGACCACTTGCTTAATAAAATGGCAATTTCAGGGACATGTTTCGGCACAAATTAAGCCCTGCATAGGCTATTTAGCTTGTTTATTAAAAGAAGAAAAACATTTACAAAACATTTAGAAAAACATTAACTTGACTTTAAAGGGGGGGCGGGGAAAGCCGTTGGGAGGGCGGGGCGCCCCCCTAAACCTATGGTAGGGGAAACACTGGGCATATGCATATAGGTTTCAGCACAGGTGCGTTCTTTTATAATGTCTTCCAGCTTATAGTTGTCTTTAGATTTAGCATAATAAAAAATAAAGAGGTTTTTAATAAAGAGGTTTTAGTGTTTTAATGATTTATTTAAAACTGCCCTTCTAAAAGCGTTTTAAATTAGTCTGACATGTTAGTTGTTTTCTGAAGTGGTTTCACTCAACACTGCTCACTATCCTTTGTCTTTTGTCCAGCTATTTGAATGATCTGGAAAGGATATCACAGCCCACCTACACACCCACTCAACAAGATGTGCTAAGGACTCGGGTCAAGACCACTGGCATTGTAGAAACACACTTCACCTTCAAAGAGCTCTATTTCAAGTTAGTCTCTGCCTTTTCCTTCTTGCTTGCTTTCTTTCTCATGTCCTGATCATTGTACACTGCTTTTTTTCCCCCCAAAAAGGATGTTTGATGTGGGTGGGCAGCGTTCTGAGCGGAAGAAGTGGATTCATTGTTTTGAAGGAGTCACTGCCATCATCTTCTGTGTGGCACTCAGTGACTATGACCTGGTGCTTGCTGAGGATGAAGAGATGGTGAGTTTCCCTCGCAGGTGCTTAACCCTATAGTTAGGTGGTTAGCAAAAACCACACGAGACGTTTATTTGATATGATAAACTACCATGTTGACTAAACAGAATTTAAGCCATTAGAAACCTTTTTTTAAAGCTTTTAGAAGGCTATTCCAGAGATTAGGAGCCACATATGAGACGGCTCGACCTCCTTTAGTGTACTTTGCTATTCTGGGTACTACCAAAAGCCTTAATGTGACGTTTATTGTACTATATACAGGGTTCATACGGTCATGAAAAACCTGGAAAAGTCATGGAATTTTGACATGGCATTTTCCAGGCCTGGAAAAGTTTCGGAAAAAAAAGTTTTGAAAAAGTCATGGAAATTAGTTTAACAAATGTCTATATATTTACATATACTTTATGTAAGTTGTCTTCTTTTCTGTCCATGGTCAAACACAAGTGCTCACATTATTAGTGCTGTGTGAACATTATCTAAATACATTTTACATAGATATAAAGATTCATTTGAACTAAATAGATTGTTGCATGTTTTCTGATATGCTGTAATAACTTTGAAGATGCATCATTTTTCTTATTATTTAACATGTATACATAGACATTACATGAAACATTAGGTCACATTAAACATAAAAGGTAAACATAAACATAAAAAGGAAATAGGAATATAAGAAATGAAAATTTACTTGAATGCCCTGGAAAAGTCCTGGAAAAGTAATTGAATTTTAGTAGTAAAAATGTGTCTGAACCATGTATGTACTGCAACGCTACACTCTAAAAAAAAAAAAGGTTCTTCAGTGGTTCTTCAGAAGTTCTTTGCGATATTTGAGGTGCTATTTAGCACTTTTACTGTGTAAAGAACCTTTAAAGCACCATAAAGGTTCTTCAGTGGTTCTTCAGTGGTTCTTTAAGGTGGTCAGGGTGCTATATAGCACTTTTACTGTGTAAAGAACATTTAAAGCACCACAAAGGTTTTTCAGTGGTTCTTTGGGGTGTTTAAAGTGCTATATAGCACCAATACTACTGGTAAGCACTTGTTCTTATAGCTAATTCTCATAACTCTTATGCCGGTTCTATTTGAGGAAAGGGTAAAGTAACATTATGAGCACCTTAAAATATAGGTGCTATATAGCACCATTTGACAAAAGTACTATATAGCACCTATTTTTTAAGGTGCTGTATAGCACCAAAAAAGGTTCCCCCCTCGTTACGACCAAAGAACCAGTTTTGGTGCTATTTAGCACCTTTTTTTTTTAGAGTGTATGTCCTAACAACATGTGATGTGACTAGATTCCAGCAACAAGCAATTTGCTACAGGGTACGTGACACAAGAAACATTTAAATACCAGCCATTCCGAAGCACTTTCATTATCACAATATATGTTACATTAGGACAAAAACATACCTTATATTGTGTGTGGTTGTGTGTTTAGGAGACAGTGTAAGGGTATGTTCATAATTGACAAGTTTGGTTAAAATATAAAAAAAAGGAATCTGCAGTATTAGATAGGCTTTAGAACATTTAAACAAATTTGGAACATTAAAGAATAATAATTTGACCTCACATTTTGACAATCACATTTACAAACGGTGTCCAAAATTTGTCTGTCATAAAAAAAAGGGATCAGTTTTTCAGATCAATAGAAAGCGTTTTGAAAGTTTTGATTATTCAGAGCCACCGTGAAAGTGAAAGCCCAAATCCAGAATGTCGTCACTCACAGCACAGAGCACTTTATGGCAAAGAAAGTGTGTAATTTAAAGCCAGAATGTGGCTGAGGCCTGAGAACCATTTGAATACATTATTGTACTGTATAGTGGTTTCTGTTGCTGACATTCACCTTTCCCATACTGACCAGTGTGTGTGTGTGTGTGTGTTTGTTTGTCCATACCTCTGACATTACTGCCAGTCTCTGTTCAGGATTCATCAATTTGCAGAAATTTGTGTTATGTGGCTGCAGTATCACAAACTGCCAATGATTTTGTGAAATAAACTTAGATTTTTGGGATAATTTAGTGCACCTCTATGATACGGAGGTGATCACTCCTTTCTTTTTGTGCAGTGGATTGGGTAGACATTATTTGCTCTTTCGCTTTGATAATTAATGCGCATCACACACATTGTGCAATGTTTTTAGGCATGGCAGATTTTTAGAATACAAATGCAAAAAAATGCAAATATACATACATTTTGGACTTGTTAACACTTCTGTCCATGGAAAGCATGTTGCGCACCACCAGACAAGCAGACTGAGAACAGATGGGCTTTCAAGTTCACCTCCAAACGAACTCTGATGCGGTTTGACTAAAATATGAACACAAAATGACATGTAAATGACCCAAAAACATCAACAAAGACTTGTTTTTTGTATCTTTAGATTCAAACTTATTAATAGCAGTGTGAACGTTAAGTGAACCCTGACTAAATGTATTATGTTTTTTGTGGTTTGAACCAATCATTTCGCTGTGATGACTCCTGATAAACAAGGAACTAAGCCAAAGAAAAATTAATAAATGAATGAATGGTTTGAATCAGTGGAATGGAATGAATCAAACAAATCAGTAGATCTAAAGCACACACCATAAGTTGCAGCACAATGTGGATGATTAAAAATACTATGTCTTGTATTACAAAAATATGGTAATACAAGAATGATAGCAGTTTATAATCAGTTAGAAAAGCTGGTTACAGAGCACAGAATTTTGTTTATTTCCCCTTAGCCTCCACAGGGGATGTTCCACTTGTCCTGGTTGTGTTAAAGTAATTTCTTCATAGCTCCTGGAAAGGCCACATAGTTTCCTCATGAGACCCAATTTCTTAAAATACACCGACTATTTTCCATGCAAGGATGATTTGAGGTTGCGTATTGATTTCAGTGGAGCTCTATAATTAAATAACTATTAGTTCTATCACAGCATAGAGTGTTTTATTATTTTATCTTGGCTTTTGCGCTTGGAATTCTCAGCTCTCAGTTGCCAAAAACAAATCAGTGTCCAGTCAAATGTGAACTTCAGAAAGGAATCAAATGCTGATTTTGTTTTGTCTACAGAACCGCATGCATGAGAGCATGAAGCTTTTTGACAGCATCTGCAACAACAAGTGGTTCACAGACACGTCCGTCATCCTCTTCCTCAATAAGAAGGATCTGTTCGAGGACAAGATCAAGAGGAGTCCACTTACAATATGCTACCCTGAATACTGTGGTGAGGTTAAAACATATATGGTCATTATTCTCGAGAAGTTGGTGGCTTAAATAGTATACGTAACCAATGTTACGATTATTCAACTGGAACCATCTGTTTTTGTTCAGTCCTGGAAATCCGTTCAAATCAGTCTAAAATTAAGTGGATCAACAAATAATCAGTAAATCATTTTTTTTTCTCAAGTATCAGCCATTTACCCTAAAGCCTCTGCCAATGGCAGAGTGGATGAATTATTGCTTGTTTATAAAAAGTTATAAAATGAAGAAGGGACTAAGTTGAGCTCTTCCTTGTCTAAGTGCTGTGGAAAAACCTCTGTTTTGTGTCTGCTGATCGTCATCCTTCAGGGTGAAAGTTGAGTCTTGCCGGTTTGGAGATGTTTCAGTGTCTCTCTCTGTCTTTAAACACTGCACATTTACTAATGTTGGTTGGTCCTCAGTGTATGCATGTAAAAGAAATCAGTCATGTATGAAAAGTACCACTGTTTATTTTGCCACTGGGCCAGACCATTAGAGGAAACCTTCGCCTCAAATCATTTTTCAAAATGATGTACTTGTGTTGTAGTGCTTTGATTTGCTTCTACAAAAGCACTTAAAAAAATGTTCACAGATAAACTATCTTATAGATAAAATGATTAGCCCACCGTTGAACTTTTTTTATGAACTTCCAAACGGCTGTTAATGGAGAGAATATTTTTTCAGCACATTTTTAAACAATAGTTACAGTAACTTTATTTCTAAGTAAGTTTTTTTTGTTTTTGCCATGTTGACAGTACATAATATTTTACTAGTTATTTTGCAAGATACTAGTTTTTAGCTTATGGTGTAGTGGTTAGTGCGTCGACACATGGACTCGGTGCTCACGGCGACCCGAGTTCAATTCCGCATTGCGGTCCTATGCCGATACTTCCCCTCTCTCTGCTCCCCATGCTTTCCTGTCAATTCTCTCTACTGTCCTATCTAATAAAAAAAGTTGAAAACCCAGAGAAAAAAAAAACAGGTTTAGGTTTACTAGAAAGTTTCAGGTTATTTAGCAAGTCATTGGACATCAGTGTTGTATTATATAGGCAACTGAAAAATATAGTCCCCGTAAACTGGAAGCTGCGATCGTTGTTTTTTTAAAAAAAAAATTATACTAGGAAGTTTCAGGTTATTTAGCAAGTCATTGGACATCAGTGTTGTATTATATAGCCAACTGAAAAATATAGTCCCTGTAAACTGGAAGCTGCGATCGTTTTTTTTTTTTTTTTTTTATATATATATTGTGACGCAGTTCCAAGAGAAACTTAATATGAAATGAGAAAACAGTGGGCATGGCTTGTTTTTTCTACTGCGAGCTAAATAGATGTAGTAAAGTAGGCATTTCATTCAGAAAGATCTGAAAAAAGGTTTGGGGAGAGTTATTACAACCTAACAGACTCCTACTTCACATCGTTTTTGTTTGTTGTTAAAACTGACTGTTCGAGCGGCTTGGTTAAATATGTTAGCCACGTCCAGTTCCTAAGATATACATAATCTGACTATTTAACTGAAAAAAACAGGAAGCGCATTTTCGACATGCACAGATGAATTGTTCACCACAAAACTAGCAATGTGAGCTAACAAAATCATATGGTTAGTTTTGATTTCTTGGGAACTTCCTTTTTTTAAAAAAGGTTTTTTATTCTAGCCAAATGAAAATAAAAATGACTTTCTCCCCAAATTTTTTTTAAAATAAAAATAAAAAATAAGAAATATTGTAAAAATTACAGTATTAAGTCTTAAGATAACTTTCTATCTGTCCGTTTAAATGGTATAATTTTTTTTTGAGCTTGTCACACATTGATTGGGTTGCTTTTCATGTGAAAAAACCTTCAAACAATGACAAAAACAACAACTACTGACCTAACATAACGATTGTGTGATGTGTTGTGAAAAAACAGACCATTACAAGATTTGCATGTTTAAAGTATTTGTCGCCTAAAAAATTCTGTTATTAATTATCACTTTTATCTTCAGAACACAAATTAAGATATTTTAGATGAGATCCAAGAGCTCCATCATCCTTTATAGACAACAACAATCCAGAGACGTTCAAAGTCTAGAAAAGAAACCCAAAACATTGTCAATATGTGCCATAAACGCACACCCTGATCATAGCCAGACCTTCAAAAGTGTTGTAGAGTTTGACGAAACGAGGGAAAGATGATCCAAACTCAAGTGATCCCGAGAAGCATTTGAACAGTTAAAACGGTCGAAACAGTGATGTGCCTTAGCTTGCCACTTGTTGACGTATCATTGAAAATGCTTGGTGAAAACAGAGCTTTAAACTTTTCTGTCATGTGACACTCAGGTACATGCTCGTATGAGGAAGCAGCGGCGTACATTCAGTGCCAGTTTGAGGATCTGAACAGAAGAAAGGAGACAAAGGAGATCTACACACACTTCACCTGTGCCACAGACACCAAGAACGTACAGTTTGTGTTTGATGCAGTCACTGATGTCATCATCAAGAATAACCTCATCGAGTGTGGACTCTATTGAAGCGTCATCAAGCTTCTGCTTAGGTAAGTACTTCTACACTGCATATTTGAGTGTAAATTCTGTGCAAATTTAAAACCGTACATATGAAAAAGGTTTGAATATATACAGTACACACAAAAATTGGTTGACCACTTTATTAGGTACACCTGTCCAACTGCTCGTTAACGCAATTTTCTAATCAGCCAGTCACATGGAAGCAACTCAATGCATTTAGGCATGTCGACATGGTCAAGACAATCTGCTGCCATTCAAACCGAGCATAAGAATGCGGAAGAAAAGTGATTTAAGGGACTTTGAATGTGGCATGGATGTTGCTGCCAGACGGGCTAGAATTTACAGAGAATGGTCCGAAAAAGAGAAAATTTCCAGTGAGCAGCAGTTCTGTGGGCGCAAATATCATGTTGATGTCAGAGGTCAGAGGAGAATGGCCAGACTGGTTCCAGCTGATTTAAAGGCAACTATAACTCAAATAACCACTCGTTACAACCAAGGTATGCAGAAGAGCATCTCTGAATGCACAACACGTTGAATCTTGAGGCGGATGGGCTACAGCAGTAGAAGACCACACCGGGTGCCACTCCTGTCAGCTAAGAACAGGAAACTGAGGCTCCAATTCGCACAGGCTCACCAAAATTGGGCAATAGTAGATTGGAAAAACGTTGCCTGGTCTGATGAGTCTTGATTTCTGCTGCGACATTCAGATGGTAGGGATTTGGTGTCAGCATGACATAAAAGCATGAATCTGTCCTGCCTTGTATTAACGGTTCAGGCTGGTGTTGTGGTGTAATGATGTGGGGGATATTCTCTTGGCACACTTTGGGCCCATTAGTACCAATTGAGCATTGTGTCAATGCCAAAGCCTACCTGAGTACTGTTGCTAACCATGTCCATCCCTTTATGACCATAGTGTACCCATCTTCTGATGGCTATTTCCAGCAGGATAACGTGTCATTTCATAAAGCACAAATCATCCAATAGGACACCTTTGCGATGTGGTGGAATGGGAGATTCACATCATGGATGTACGGCCTTCAAATCTGCAGCAATTATGTGATGCTATCATGTCAATATGGACAAAAATCTCTGAGGAATATTTCCAGTACCTTGTTGAATCTGTCACGTAGGATTAAGGCAAAAAGGGGTTCAACCGGGTACTAGTAAGGTGTACCTAATAAATTGGCCGGTGAGTATCTGTTAAAGGTCAGAGATAAAAAGGGGATTTCATGTATCAAAACAATGTGTAATGATTGCATGTAATAATACATTTAAAGTACGTTCACATATACATTTGTACTTTGCAAAATGTATTTTATTTTTATCCATTTGCCACCCAAAATCTTTTTATCTTTTTATGTCATCATATATTTAGATGTTTTAATATAGGTCAGAACTTAAATACTACACAGAAATATTGTATTATTTTATGTTACACATGATATTATTTCACCCTATATTTTGACATAGTTTGCATTCAATGTGTATAGTTTACATTTCTATGTATTTTGAAAATCTTTTTAAATATTTATTAATTCAATCAAGATGTCTTGCATTTGACCCATTGTTAACACTTCTTTTTTCTTCTTTCTTTAACAGTTATTTCTGGAAGATTTCAGAGTTTCACCTGCTGGTTGTTCCTGGTTTGTCCAGTTTCACTGGTGGTGAATGAGCTGGAGAAACTGCCAACCTGCTGCACAGCACACACTCTTCAGATTAAATGTGGTACCTGCAGCCATGGACAGGATTTCAACAAATCTTTTATTTCCTTTATCCTTTTTCAATGACACTCTGTCTTTGCCACTTTTCTTTAATCATCATTTATTTGCCAACACGACTTCGTTTTTTAGTTTTTAAGCATTACATGACAGACCACTATGCATAGATCAAAATCCACAAATGACCATAGTGAATGCATTATAATCCCATTAGATCAAATATCTATCATTTTAAAGTCGCAAACTGCAAGAATGCAGTCTAAATCTTATTAATAACAGCGCATCAGTTCTTATGAGGAAGTTTTGGTTTTAGCATGCTTTTCATAGTAATTATTAAACTAATTTATCAAGAATCTAGGTCTGTCTTTAAGTTTGTGTATGGGTCAAAGATGAGATGTCACAACATTTACAAGTGATTTTTTAAATACATATTAAATAAAGTGTCTACTTTAATGCCTCAAATAATCTTTTGTAAAGTTAAAATATGGGTAAAATCGTTCAGTGTTCATGCCAAAATGACATATTAATTCTGACCTATACATTTTAAAATATATTAAAGGATAATTGAATAATAGATTGTTATATTTTGGATTATTATTGGCATTTGGGTTAAACCTAATGGTTTGAAAGAAAGACGTATATAGATTTAAACTAAATAAGAATTAGTATTTTGGTGCTACACTGTGATCTTTAACAGAGTCTTTTAATATGTTGTCTTCAAATGACTCTTGTTCTAAACATGCCTGACAAGGTTTATTTGTATACAAACGACTGTCATACTAAATTACATTTTAGTTGCTGTCTTCTAAATCATGGTAAAATAATGGTCATTCATTCATTCAATCATTTATTTTTCTTCGGCTTAGTTCCTTTAGGTTTCCACAGCGGAATGAACCGCCAACTTATCCAGCATATGTTTGCACAGCAAAAACCCTTTCAGGTGCAACCCAGTACTGGGAAACATCCATACACTCTTACATGCACACTACGGCCAATTTAGCTTATTCAATTCACCTGTACCACATATCTTTGGACAGGGGGAAACTGCAGCACCCAGTAGAAACCCACACAAACACGGGGAGAACATGCAAACTCTACACAGAAAGGCCAAATGACCTAGCGGGGACTCGAACCAGTGACCTTCTTGCTCTGAGGCAACAGTGCTAACCACCAAGTCACTGTGTCCCCCAATAATGGTCATTATATTTTATATTTTTGCTCAGAAGAGCATTTGATAAAACACAACACATTTAAAGACAACATCTAAAGCTGTATTACACTTTTATTATTGGATGTTTGAAATGCCCTTTTTATCTTTGACCCATATATTCACATCAACTCTAAGGCCCAATCCCAATTCTCCCCCTTAGCCCTTCCCCTTACCCCTACCCCTCGTTTTGCGCGTTCACATCAAGGGGTAGGGGTGTCCCAATTCTCTTTAGTCTGAAGGGGTAGGGCTAAGGGCAAGGGGTATACACCCCTTCGAACGAAGATTTTTCAGGACCACACTTAAAACGGAGGGGTAAGAAAATATCCCAGAATGCACCTGCCTCAGCGGCAGGATAGCTGAACCCGGAAGTAAGGAGATCCACAAATTAGTATTTTTTTGTCATTATTATGAATTTTTATAATTTCGCCATCTATAATCCATAATCATAACTCCAGTACAGCAGTCCCACAACATTCTGACACACGATGACACTCGAATACCCTGTCAGTAATGTCTAGTGTCTGGGAATGAGCTTTTTACAGTGTCTGCTATAATGTTAATGTTGTTTTCGTGTGTTTCATAGATGAGTATGGCCACGGAGTAAATGCACAGTACAGTTCCGATCTTATTGCCACATTAGATCGTTATGATAACATAATATATGCCTTCAGTGATTTCCTGAAGATAAACACCAAAAAATAACACAACTGGAATAACTACAGCAGTCGTGATCGTCTGATCTCATATGAAGCAAGAGATCGCGATGACATATGAGGACGTGTGCAGGTGTTGAAGTGCTGTCCCAATTCTTACGCCCCATTCACACGGGGCGTCAGCGTCAACGCTTCCCATTCACTTTGAATGGGTGACGTCAGGCGTTGCCGAACTGCATTCTGGATCCGTCGACGCCGCTTCAGCGGCGTTGCTCGCTACAGGAGTTGGGACTTTCTCAACTTTTCAAGCGCCAACGGAAGCGTCAGCCAATCAGATTGCTGTATGCAAATACACCAGCTCGGACAGTAACCGATTGTTGACTAACTTCATTGGCTGACGCTGCTATGACGATCGCGTCAGCTCCAACTTCAGACACGCCCCTTGTCAAGCGTTGACGCTGAAGCCTCGTGTGAATGGTGCGTTAGGGGTAAATTTTGAAGCCCTTCCCCTTAACCCTCAGTTGTAAGGGCCAAGGGGAAGGGCCAAGGGGTAGGGGTACAAAAATAGAATTGTGATTGGGCCTAAGTCTCAATGCTGAGTGAATTAGTGTGAGAGCTATTGTTGTACATTATTTTATTTCTATCGTACCTTTAGTAATTCACAATCCCAACACACACAGCAATAGTTTCATTTTTCACTAATCTTACATGATCACTCACTTTATATAACACACTTTATATTCAGTAACATGCTATTTTTATATCACTTGAGGAGCAGTAATGGTGCAAACTAATAATCCTCTAAGATTTCTGTATGATGCAAAAAACAGACCTGTGTTGGGTCAAGGACTAAGTGGCATGAAAAAAGCATGGTTATTTGCTGGATTTGCTTTCCCGTCTTGACGGAGAACAGGCTTGTTTGATGTGCTTTTTGTTTAATCCTGTGGATTTCAGTATTTTTTAAACAAACTGACACAATGTGATCTGGTTTGTAATATCTGTGTTTAATACAAAAATGTCAATTTCAAGTTAGTTGTCCGTAACATTTCGCAAAATGCCACATAGCTTGAGTCACCAGTGTTTCTTAGATTCCAAGCCATTGCTTTTGTATTACGTAAAAAAAAAAGGATATTCCAGTTCTGATATGTTGGAGCACTCAATGAATTAGTCTGGATTCATTCAACAGTTGAAAATCACTGTGCTTTATTTGAACTATTTTAGTGTGAACGACTAACATTAATCATAGCACTGAGTCAGTAATATACTAAAGGCTTGGTTATGGTCTGAACACCTTTCTACAGAGTATTATTTAGAATTGTTTTTGTTTTTAATGGTGGTTTCTGATCATATATATGCATTTGTTCATAATATCATGTCACCAATTGCTGCAGTTTTAAGACAGTGCATATGCAATCAAATGACCTTTAAAGAAACATATATATTGAAGTATTGCTGACACGGCTCATAGTCTGTTGGATATAAGTTTAGTCTTGGTAACATATTGATGTATTGCGTTCTCTTCAAATTATTCAAATCATTGTCTATATTTGGTCCTAAAACGTTTTTTAAACACTGTTGGTTCTATTTTTGAATTGGTTGGGTAATAGAGGGTTATTTTATCCTTGGCGCACTCAAGAATATTTTTTGCTGGTTGTTCAAAGCTACTTATTTAAAATGAGTTGAAACAACACAATTATTGTGGGTTTGTTTGGACGACTTAATTTTTGTATGTTCAATTCACTTCAGTTTGTAAAAACAGTTAACTTAATCGATTTGTGTTGGGACAACATGATGGTGTTGTGTGGAAGCCAGCATTTTTTTACAGTGTTTTAAAACATACTGATGTTTTATTTTGGAGATTCAAACCTAATTTTACCGTTTGTATTATATTAATGAGTTTGTGTATTTGATCTGTTACAAATGTGCGATTGCCATATTTGGTTCAACTGTTTCCTTCTATTCCATTTGTTTTCTAGATTGTGTCTTTGGCCCTAACTGTGTTTATATGTAGTTTGTTGATATATTTACTTTTTGATTATATAATAATCTTAGCAGAAATATTTTGTACTGTGGTTCATTCAATATTAGCTCAGACTTGGAAAGTCTTTGAAATATTTAACCCTGGGTCACATTTTGCTTCATGTTTCACACTACACACCATTTACACAAGGGAAAAACTGAATCCTGTGTATTAATTCCCTTGTGTTTCATAATGGGTCGATGTTTCTGTTTTCATTTTTGCTATTGACTGGAGGGAATGTAGCTTTCTTTTACCTGGGGTTAAACGTAATGTTTACAACAACAATTACCCCGAGTTAATAACCCAGTGTGATAAGCCCTCAAGAGCGTCAGTGTTTGAAAACCCCTGTCAAAACCAATATAAAGTCGTTGTTTTGTGAAAATGAGCAACTACAGTAACACTAATGGTGAAACTATAGACCATTTCAATGTGGCGATGTCACTGGCCATGAACATTTCCTGCTGGTTGTCAAACTGTTTCATAACTATAACAAGAGGCAATTCAATCATGACTTAACCTTAAAACAGCTATTCATTCATTCATTCATTTTTTTTTTGGGCGTAGTCCCTTTATTAATCAGGGGTCACCACGGCGGAATGAACCGCCAACTTATCCAGCATTTGTTTTATGCAGCGGATGCCCTTCCAGCCGCAACCCATCCCTGGGAAACATCCATGCATTCTCATTCACACTCATACACTACGGACAATTTTTTAGCTTACCCAATTCACCTGTACCGAATATCTTTGGACTGTGGGGGAAACCGGAGCACCCGGAGGAAACCCACGCGAACATGGGGAGAACATGCAAACTCCACACAGAAATGCCAACTAACCCAGCCGAGGCTGAACCAGCGACCTTCTTGCTGTAAGACAGCACTACCTACTGCGCCACCGTGTCCCTCGTAAAACAGCTATCATAACATTATTTATCTATATTTGGACCTTCTTCGATTCTTGGAAGCTATAGAAAGTAAAAATGTAAAACAGGAAATACCTTAGAACCATTGTTATTGTTTACATCTCTCAAAATGGTCTATAGCAGTACATAATGGTAATCGGACACCAGCAACCAGTGGAATTGATGCAAGTCTTTATTTCATGTGCCTACATTTACATTCCAGAACATCTCCACAAGTTCAGACCTCAGGTTTAAAACAAAGCAACAGGCCGTTCTAGAATTTTCACTGTTACTGTAATACTGTATCATAAATATATATATTTAGGTTTCCATATATTTCATATAGAATTTCTTTGCCTACTCTTATTTACAAAACGTACTGCCCTACTGTGTTTGGGGCTGAAAAAGAAAAGTCTTTCACATATTGTGTGAGCTGGTTAAATTCAAACAATCAGGTCTTGCTGATTTATATGCACGTTTTTACTCACTGTACATAAAAGAACTTTCTAATTGCGATCTGATTTCCCACTACAGTGTTTTTACACAGCAAAATTATTTGCGTTAAATTTACTTTTCTTTCTCTGGAAATGAATGGAAAAATAAAACACCTAACAGCCCAACCTCTATAGGTTTGACTTTAAAACACAATGAGAGGAAGCTTCTCTACAAGCGCCGTTAACTCGTAGCATCAAAAGTCCCCTTTCTTTGGTAACCCTTCTCTTACTGACTGTATTACAGACTGAACAGTTGGTCAACATGTATTTAGAGTCCTTTTTGGAGAGCAGAGGCCATTTAGTCTAATCTGGATCTAGTCTCTGGGGTTTGGTTGGGATGTGGAGGTTGTTTTTTTTGGCCGGGGATCCGCTTAGCACACTTGACTGCTTGCTGTAGAGTTCACTTTCATGCCACCTGTGGATGTTCTTTTATTACTGTGGCAGCTTCACCAGAGTAAATCCAATCATTTAGGTGGGGATGGGGCTGAAAGATCTGGAACAAAATGAACAAAAGTTTGTTTTTAAATTAATAGAACAGACAACAATCTAGAACAATGCAGTGATTTTTTTAATGTAAAATGAAGGTGCTTGAGTAGCTATTCATCTGGGATCACTCCCTCGTGTATTGCCGTTATAGGGGTTGTAACTTTGTTTAAACGTCACATACCAAGTTCGGGGTTAACAGTAATAATCTGCTTTATATTTGCTAGAGCAAATACCTTTGAAAAAGTGGATGGTGTTTAGAACAGACCGCAGTCCTTAAGGTTTTCTTTGATGATAATGTCTGTCACGGCATTAAACACAATCTCGACGTTCTTTGTGTCCGTGGCACAGGTCATGTGTGAGTAGATCTCCTTCACTCCCTTCTTCATGTTCAGGTCTTGAAATTGAGTCTTGATGTAGTTGCTTGCATCTTCATATGTGTTTGGACCTGAAAATCGGAATATGGATCGTCACTTTCGATTGCCACCAATTTCAAAAAAAGCACATATAAATATTAAAACCGTTGGTTAATCAAAAACAAAAACACCCGATTCAATCCTGTATATTCATTTATATTCTGATATGATTATTCTTTTTTAAATACTACCCTTAATCAGCGATTTCCAGGCCATTTCACTGAGATCCACCAATCTGAACAGCTGTATTCTTGCTCCAATGCTCCTTTCTCAAATTATCAAGTGCTCCTGAAGATCTAAATGAGCTGATTTTGCTGTGTTTGGTGCTGAACATTGCAAGAAGGTAGATCTTCGGGAAAAGGTTTGGGCATGTGTGCCTTTGAACAGTTTCCAATTCTGATCATGGAGCACATGCAAAATCACAATTGTATACAACATGTAAAACTCTGGAGTCTTTACTACCACAACAAGCTGATATTTTGAATTTGTGTCCCATTATAGAGACAACAATAATGAGCACTGCTGGGTCCATCAAGGTTAGGAACCCATGCCCAAACCTGTTCCTGGAGGGATACTGTCCTGCTAAGTTAAGCTCCAACATTAGTCAAATACACCTGAACAAGGTATGCAATACTCTGGCCGACCAGGAGCAAGATTTGGACACTCTAGACAATTTTATTCAGTAGAAGTATAGTAAATGATTTAGGAGGTGACTGAAACTGACATTATTATTCACTAATAGCTATCTCACTGAGTGTGCTGTTAAGCATTGCAGTTGGTTTGAGTTGAATAGTTCACTAACCTGATTGAAAGGATCTGAATCACACATTGTCTCTCATGAACTTGGCGAAGAAACCTTGGGTAAATCAAGTTTATAACTATTTAAATTTCAGTCCGCTCACACAAAGCTTCATCTGATTCGTATAGAACTATATCTGAACACGTTTATGGGTTTTTTGTCATTATGCAGCTTGAGAACCCTATTCCTCATTTGCTTGAGTACTAAAAGAGTGGCCTGGATTGAACTGAAAGAGGGTAAGTTGGTCTGTAAATTATTGTTTTTTTTGTGGATTTATGGCAATTGTAGAATACGTATTTGTATAGAGACATCACTCACCATCATAGTCAGGGAAGCAGATGCTCAGGTGAACCTTCTTGATCTTCTCCTGGAAGAGATCTTTCTTGTTGAGGAAAAGCACAATGGAAGTTGTGGCGAAGAATCTGTGATTGCAGATACTGTTGAAAAGATGGAGACTCTCGTGCATGCGGTTCTGAGAGAAGAGAGGTACAAGAAGGCAAATATAAGTTGCAATGCACTGCTTGATCCGCAAACATCAAACCAAAAGTGGACTCAATCTTGAATGCTGAAACTATAAGGACATATTTTCACTCGTAAAACTATAGGTTCCAATTGTTTTATTGATCCATTTTATTGTTCTTTTCCATTGTTGGTTGCCCAGTGAACACTTCCCAACAATTTTGTCTCAGTGTGAAGACCATTTTAAAAGTTATTTTAAAAGTTCTTCATGGAACCGTCAATGCCAATATACAGTAGATCTATATTTTTGAAAGTGTTGGCTGAAGATCAGCACTTACCACTTCATCGTCTTCTACCAGCACCATGTCATAAGCACTAAGAGCTCCACAGAAGATGATGCAAGTCACACCTTCGAAACAATGAATCCATTTCTTCCTCTCAGACCTCTGGCCACCCACATCAAACATCCTGTAGCATCCAGAGGGGAAAAAATTGTGCAGAACAAGACCAGTTAAAATCTATCCAAACTTCATTAAAGAACCCATTTTGATGGCTCTCAGTTTGAACCAACAATTTCTTCCATCCTCCCAGTCAGGTAAGACACACCTGAAGTGGAGCTCTTTGCAACCGAACTGTTCCTCGATGATACCAGTGGTCTTGACTCGAGATCTCAGCACATCCTGCTCAGTGGGGAGGTAGTCAGGTTTGCAGATTCTGTCCATTTCGTTCAAGTAGCTGTGGGAGATGAGTCAGCAATTCATGTACAGACACACTTGAATTATTCATCTGCTAAAGCACTGAAAGTCACCAAAGCATCAAAACAGCATTCAATGTCAAATAAGCATGCTCTAATCGCTTCCTCAGGCGCAGTTCAACTCTGTTTGTGTTGCTGGATCTTTTGAGTGTTGTACTCACTATCCAGCAGAGTCGTTCAGCTGGTACTCTGCAGCTCTTTCAAAAGAGGCCTGCACGCCTGAATCTTTCCATAGCCTTTTAATGACGTCTGCCAGCTCTGGAGGCATGGTGCCCTCCTCAATGGAGTCAGACAGGTTCTGGAGCTTCTGACTATCCTCCTACAAGCGACAGAGAAAAGGGGCACTATGAGGTAAGTCAGCTGATTATATAACATAGTAAGTTGCATAGACATAGTCTTAGATTTTATTTTCCATATTAAGAGAACAGTTGTGCTGATGTACATCAGGGGAGTCCTGGAGGGCCAGTGTCCTGCAAAGTTTAGTTCCAACCCCAATCAGAAACACCTGAGCTATCTAATCAAGCTCTTACTAGGCTTTCTAGAAACATCCTTGCAGGTGTGTTAAGGCAAGCTGGAGCTAAAATCTGCAGGACACCGGCCCCCAAGGACCGAGTTTGGACACCCCTGATGTACATGATCCTAGTGTAATGGTAGACTTCTATGCAACTGTTCTTGATTGGGTTTTCAGTTGTACTCGCGAAGTGAAGTGCATTGTTACCTTAGTTATTTGTACTTATGCCTGTTCACACTACAGGATTTTAAGCCTGATTTAAGTATGATTTGCAAGTTAATGAGCTTGCTGACTGATCGTCTGTGATAATGGAAAAAAGCTGCAGGGAATTAGCGCTTGGCAGCCTTTATGTGGTAACTACTGGACAATGCATCAAAGAGGGTCAGGGACATCGCAGGCAAAAAGCTTATTTAATATATTTAATACCCTTATTAAATATGTCCGTCTCGAGCTGTTTCACAGCAAATAAACAGTTCAACGGTCAATAATAATTTTTTATATTATTATTTACAAAAGAAAATTAAATAGTATACGTTGGCAAACAGTTTAGCTTATTAAAATTAGCTGTTATAAAGAAACAGGATCAAGTTATCAAATCTTATTCACCTTTCCTCACTGTATAACTTACACATTATGAATAAAGAGCAGTGATTGAATCTCATTTATTTAGATTTTTTGTTTGATTAATTTAAATAACAGAGGTGTCACTGTAATAAATAACAGAAGTTTACATATATAGTTATAATGAAAGCATTCCATTGCTTTCCTAAAGTTTTATGCTCATTTAGGACAAAATTATTTGTGTTTGAAAAAAAAAAACCCATCAAGATCGACATCTTTAGATGTTATTATTATTAATTATGTGTATATGTCTATTCAAACCCGCACACAAAACCCAGTATCCACTTTCGCTATGCTTCTAATCGAGTGTACAGAATCCGTTTGGGAAACAGCGTCTGTTTATCACTATGGAGCGCGTCTGACAGTCACGCACCGCTTTATGACTGTTTTGAGGATTGTATAGGAGGAGCGACGGCACCTGTAAGGAAAAGGAAAGGGAATCCCGCCATTTTTATGTTTGTTTCAGAGTGTTTCTTGCCTAAATAAAACGAAAGCACAGACAGATTCCAACAGATTTAAGAGCAAGGGGCAACTCCTTGTGGTTCGGCGGTATGGGTTGCGTATAGGGAGGATCGGCTCTTTAATGTTTATTGACACTCGTAGGAGAACGACTGAAAATACGGGAGAAATACGGGAAAATATATTTACGGGATGATAGCGGGATAGAACTGTAAAATACGGGAGAATCCCGGGAAATACGGGAGGGTTGACAGGTATGTGGTAGGTTGACGTGGTGTTAGACGTAGTAACGAATTACAGCCAATGAGAATGTAAGTCATAGGCTGACTGGCCGTTGTGTTTAAATCCTCAACAGAATGTCTGATTGGCCAGAATGCTCGTCAATGCACTTGCTTTACCATTCTCTTACACAGACACAAGAGCATATAAGAGCCACATCTATTAGATTAACTGTGCAGAAATATTAGTGAATGATTCACTGATGGATCAGCTGATAGACATTGCTTTCAAATTCTCCCATGAATGATTTCAGAGTCTGGCTGTGCGTCAGTGATGTTGGTCATCATCACACAAGAAGCCAATATTGTTCTGCTCTTACTGACGACTTCGTCATAAACACATATAATTTACTGTTGTTTGGGTTTGATTTGTTGTCGGCTTGTATAGTGAGTGACCCAATTGTATACTACATCCATATCACCCTGCAGCCCAAGACTGGTGATTCACTGAAGCTAAGCTGGGCTGAGCCTGGTCAGTATCTGGATGGGAGACCACTTGGGAAAACTAGGTTGCTATTAGAAGTGGTGTTAGTGAGGCCAGCAGGGGGCGCTCAACCTGCAGTCTGTGTGAGTTCTAACGCCCCAGTATAGTGAAGGGGACACCATACAGTCAGTGACTGTTGAAGACTGATGAGATGTTATACCGTGGTCAATAAAAATTCCATGGCACTTCTCGTAAAGAGTACCGATGTAACCCCGATATCCTGTCCAATTTGCCTCCATCATGGCCTCACAAACATCCCCATCCACTGAATTGGCTCTATCACTGTCTCTCTGTTCCTCCTATAGCTGGTATTTGGTGAGCGCACTGGTGCTGTTGTCTTGTGGCTTCCGTCACATCATCCAAGTGGATGCTGCACACTGGTGGTGATATGGAGAGACCCCCCTCATGATTGAAAAGTACTTTGGATGTATGGCCATACACAATAAATGCGCTATATAAATACACATTGCATTATAGATCATTTATGCATTGTTGCATAGTGGGAACATAAAGACACAAGATTAAGTCGTGTATTCTGAACTGCTCAGAGATCTGCTGGTGATTAAAGTCATGTAGTGTGAACTAGGCCTACGGTTGGATGACAGTGCTGTTCATTCACTGCATGCCCACTATAACTCCTGCAAGTACTGAAAATCATAACATGCTTTAAGAGAATAATTTTCAAACTAATGATTGTTCTGTTTGTTTTAGAGCAGTCCTGCAGACCTGTGCAGATGGCGCCCCAAAGTTGATTGACAGCATCTCCATGCCCCTGATGATGGCCAGAGCAGACTGCAGGATGTTGCCAAAAATAATAGATCGAAACTCCATTTGTTCTTCTTTCGTATAACCACCTTGATGGAGAATCCTTGGGCAGGAACAAGAGGGGTTTTGATTAATGATTTGTAGGTAAATCATTTATTTATAGGACAGGCTCCTCATTCACTACAGTTTAGCATTAAAGGGTCTCAGCTGTACAGTAGGTAAGTGCTGATATTTCCAAACCCAAATGCACACTAATTGTTAAGGATTAATTCAGCTAGAATGCAAAAAACCTAAATCTTAAGTGACAAGCTTACACAACTTGTCTACAAAGATACAAATTGTCTTATCTGAGTATGTGTTACGTATATTGCGTGCATATCAACTCACTTCATCTGTTTTACAATGGTGCTCTTCCCTGATTCACCAGCACCTATAAAACACAGAGGAAAAAAAACATGATGCAGAGCAAATAAAGGACAAAAGAGTCCTCAAACACTTTTAAACAAAACATCACACATAGCATTGGCAAAATAAACTCCGTCTGTAACTTTTAACTTTATTGGAAGGCCTTTGAAAAAAACACATTGGGCTGAATCTCAGTCCTTTGGTTTCGTACTCCATTGTTGCATACTTGTATCACTTCAGACAGATACCATAATACCTTTTTGTCCAGAATTTAAACCAGCTGTTTTCTTCTCTATGCATATTGATTTTAATAACAAGGTCAATGTTAAGCTGTAGATAATCAGTCAAGAAAAACTCATAGATTGCCATTGATGGGCAGGTCAGAGGAAGGCTTATTAGCCTGCTTATAAAGTGACCCAATTGGATTTGTGTTAGGGAAAGCTTCTCAGAAGATCACTGACACTTTGATTCGCCTTTGAGCTTCAGTCAGTCCAGGGCAAGGGGGTGGGGCTTAACCATCTCCCGTAGCAACTGTCACTCTTACATGCCCTTTACTTCGAGAGTTAACTGTAGCTGTGGCGATGTGTTAAGAGAATGTGCGTCATCGCTGTTACATCTCTGTCTATTTGACTGCTTAGTTTAGCAGCTAGATTAGATTAACTGCTTTCTACTTCCTAACTCTCAGATATGAATACACATCACTACCATTATTATCGTAATCTTTCGATGTAATTGTGGAGGAGAAAAGGCGATTCGCTAGTTTATTGAAAAATATTTTGTCCAACAAAAAACTAAATTAAATATAGTTATAATAATTCGTTATATTTTATTATTTTTCTTTACATATTTGGCCTGGGACCACTAAACCAGTTAGAATGGACAATTCCTAAATAAATAATTAATGTTATTTCATTAAATAAGCTTTCCATTGATGTACGTTTTTTAGAATAGGACAATATTTGGTCGAGATACAAACGTTTCAAAATCTGGAATCTGAAAAATTTAATATTGAGTAAATTACCTTTAAAGCTGTCCAGATTAAGTTCCTAGCAAAGTATATTGCTAATCATGAAGTAAGTTTTATATATTTACAGTCAGAATTATGGCAAATGTCTTCATGGAACATGATCTTTACTTAATATTCCAATTATTTTTGACATAAAATTAATAATTTTAAATCTATAATATAATCTTGCAACTTAAGACCAGGATCACGTTTATTATTTTAACAGAGTTGTTGTTATTTGATAACAGGAGGATATAAACTTTCCTGTTTATACAGGAAGTGGCTTATCGGGTTGGGAGAAATCAGATCAATACACAATCGATGCATCTCTCTCACAGCGATTTGCTGAAATGGGCTCATTGATTTGAAGTGTGTTGATGTAATCAACTGCCAGGAGCGTCAAAACTGGCTTCCTCTGCTTTCCATTCCCATTGGAAGATAAACTGAACCTGAGCTTAAGAGGATCGGGGCTTAAATCATCACAGTAATCGGATTCTGGTCTTATTGCCAATATGCCACAATTCAAAGGCTTCCTCAGGTTGTGATCTTTTAAGGCGACTTCACATGCAGTGAACATGCGGATATGTGCTGCAGTAAACTGAAATCAATCCTGCAAACATTTTTGAAACCTAATTCTGCGAATGCTTAAAATTGAAAAACATGAATAAGTTAATTAGGCTCGAAAGATTATTTGTACTTAAAAGTATTCACTTTGGGAAGCTGTTATGCATCACATGCAGATTCATATGAAATGCATGAAGCAGCTGGTAATGTTTTGTAAATGTCAAATAGTGTATGCCATGAACAGCAACAATTTTTTTTTTGCATGCAATCTTCTATTTTACTGCTGCAATATTGTGAATATATAAGACTTACCATATGTACTTTATTATATTACATAACCTGTCAGAATTCCAAATTGTCTGATTACAGAATGCCTTAATGCTGTATCTTAGTGCAAACTCTTAATCCCAGATTAAAAAAAGAAACTTAAAAAAAATAAAGCTTTCACAGTAACGCTTCTTTCTTAAGTCTCCATAATCCATTTGGAAGTGGTTAGATCTTGTCTGTCACCATGCACCATGTGGTCCAGAAACTCCTGATCTGCTAAAATCTGCAGCAAAGTTCAGAACTGTACTATTTTACAGCTTGCAAAGTAGCTGCAGGCACAAAACATCTGTAGTTTCTGGATATCTGGAAGCTGGTTCTGGAGGCTGAATCCCTTAACTGAACAAGAGTGCACAAGAGAAGTCAAATTCTTACCCAGCAGCAGAAGTTTGACCGTCTTGGCTTCCTTATCAGCATCTTCCTGGAGCTGTTTTTCCAGCTCTTTGGACTTCTTGGCCATTTCCTTATCCTCTGCGCTCGCTCCGCTACCCATCTCGTCGTCTGACGCTTCCCTGTCAAGTTCCTCAAGGAAAGAAATTTTGCCGGCTTCCCCTGTGCTTTGCAGACAGAGAAATGGATGCAGGTAGCCCTGTACCTCAGATCACGTGACAGGGGGAGGGTCGCAGGAGTCTTGATTCCCCTTCTAGGTGTGACCTACGTGGAGGTGGACAAGTGGATAGAGACAGGTACAGAGACTGAAGTGGACTGCACTGTTTCTTCCTCTGGTTGCTCTATCCCCTCTAATTCCTCCTTGTCCACCTCAAAAGTCTTAGCTTAGGATTGGGGAGGGCTTTGCTGATCTTCCTGTGTGAACCAGCCAATCCTATTAGCTCGGCTAACAAGGACAGAAATGAAGGTTGTAAAAATTAGGACCAATGCTTCCAGTCAACCAGCATTTGACATTGATCAGATGATAGTGTGATTGTGTGATCAGTCAGAACTTTCTCTGCTTGCTTAACTGAGTTTGCTCAACTGATATATAAGCAATATTTGATGACATAGAAGATTGCTATGAGCTTAGAATGCATTGGTTTGTTTCCAAATAAAACATTTAGCAGCAATGCCATAGAATAATGTTGGAGGCTGAAGTCCTGGAGGTCCATTTTACTTCAGCGTATAGCTGAAGCTCTCAACAAACACAACTTTTTTTAAGCAACATCAAAGAAAATGATTTTATTCCTGTAGGCCCCTCCAACCTTTTGGGCCAACCATTTGCATTCTGTCCCCCACTTTTTACAAGACTGAGGACGATGGCCCTCCCGGATTCAAGTTGCCCACTCCTGACATGGAAGTATCATGTTGGGTTCCACAAAGAACCGTATTTTGAACAATTTTGTAGAACCTTTTAATACTTGTTTTCCTAAACTTCCTATAGACTTGTGTGCAGTGGGATGTTTCCATGTCCGTTAAAGTACTTCATACAACCAATGATTAGAGTAAAATTAAGTATTTTGTGATCTTTTATCTGAACTTAGAGCTCATTGGGACCACTAACTCAATCACTTTCTTATAAATGTTTCATTCTGTTCAACTCTGTTGCTGATTTACACCAATTCTTAGAATGGCGATGTCAGAGCATGAAAGGTCTTACTCTTGTCCTTTGCAAACTCCCTTAACAGAAGGTTTGACACATGTACAGCATTCTCCATTTGACACACACACACACACATACACATGCGCTATCATGTGTTATGTAACCCCAAGCTTGGGGAACTAGAGGAAAAGAGGGAGGGCTCACAGGTCTGTATGTCTTGTTTCCGGAAAACGGGAGTGGTGAGGTCACAGATGAACTTGCTATCTGATCACTGTTCTTTTCTCCAATATCATGTTTAACACCATTGAACAGATCTTTATCTCCACCTCCCACTGTGCTGAAGGGAATGAACTTGCATTAACTCTTCACTATAATTGTGCAATAAGATTTATTCTCGTAGGGCTGTGAAAACGTAATTATTTTTATTCTGAATTAATGCTTTAGTGCATTGAATGATTCAGCCTGGTAATGCAGTTCAAAGTCAATGTCTGCATTACAAGCTTATATTAAACTGGACCCCCTGTCTGATCAGGGCCCATGAAATCATTCTATCTTGACTACAATTTTATTGAACATTGTACTAAATTGAAAAAAAAAATCTTTATTAAAAGAGACAAAACCTTTGACAGTCAGAATAATGTCAGATCGCTATTTTTCAGAGATAAGATGAACTAATCTGAAAACTATTTTTATAATCTTGATATTCAGGTCAAATGATGACACAGAGCATTGCCATTCAGTTAATTAAATGGTTTTAAATTAGATTTATGTCAAATGTTTTAAAATATAAAGACTTTCTTAAATGACTATTTAAATCTAACTTTAGAAATGTGTCCTTGTAAACACGGAAACACGGCACAACAATCAAATACATCAATCTCAATGCAAAATCACATTCTGTATGAACCTTCACTAAATGTTTACAAAATGAATGCCAGTAAACTAGAAGTAAATATTAGCTCCTCAGACAATCATTAACTCCCTTCTCAGTTGATTTTAAACAAATCCGTTTACAGATCCTCCCACGAGGGAGTGCATGCAGTCACCTGCTCCTTCCCCAGATGGATCATGGGACAAACCAACTTCTCTGTGAAAGCGAGATTTCAACCCACGTCACTTTTGGTAAGCAGATTCTTTCTTACTGCTTGTGGCAGGTTGTGAGCACCCAAATCCCTAAATGCTTCCAAGAGGAATATAGCAAGCTAATCATGGTATCCTTCTCTTCATCTGAGCCAATCTCATTAAGGTTTCTGTGGTGCAGCCCTGCCTCCAACACTCTAGCACAGCTTTCATGCTTCTGACAAGATTACTAGCTGAGGCCCTCATGGGTCGAGGTAGGGGACTGTGGAGGGCGATTATTTTAGAGATGGTTATTTTCTGCCCTTGTCGTTGGAACTAATGAATGAGGAGGGGATTCTAAGAATGAACACAAGCTTAGTAAACCAGCAGACACAACTCCAAGATCCAAGGGCTCTGCACATCTGGAAATATTATCAGCAGCATTGAAGACAGGAAGTACTGAAATAAAGTTAAATGAACAGAATACAAATATATGCTCACCAAATGCATGCTAATGTAATCCCTCTGGTTCTGCTTGAAAAAAGAATCCCAGTTTGTAATACAGACATTAAATTTGAGGCTGGATTAGGCTGAATCTTTTAATGCTACGTAGAATCATTTAATGGACTAAAACAATTCCATGCATAGATCTAATCTGGCAAGGTTGCTCAATACCATAGCTTCTACCATCAGCAGCCAATGCATCATTTAAGGTTAGGGGACGTGTTTACTCATACAGCTGCTGCTGCTAACTCCCATTACTCTTAACCCCCTAAACTTACTCCCATCCAGGTCATGGCACCAGTGTAACCCCTCCCAATCTACTGCTATTGACATTTGAAGAGACATCTATGAGACAGATGATAAGATTAGCCTTCAGCATCAGCTCTTAGCTGTTCTCTGGTACACTTGCCCCCCTAAACCTCACTCCCTTTCAGTTTCACTCTCTCACACTCACAGCACCAACGCACCACTCTTTGTGCTGGATTTTAACCATGCATCTGTGCAGCTCAACCAATAGCCATCTTTTGTTACACCCCTAAACCCCACTCCCAGTTCAGTTCTTTGTTCAATCCAAATGGGATTAAAAGTGTCAAAAATTAACTGATTCGATAAGTTAAATTGTTCTCTGATATCTACAGGTAAGTTAAAAATTATCCAAAATAGTTATGCTCATTTATAAACTCAGAAATGACTTCTTGAATGACAAGCTTGATTTTGACCATATTTGGAATGGCCGTTGTGAATATTAATGAGCTAATGTGCAAAATTCATTTGTCAAAAAATACTTTAACAAAAGGAAACAATGGTAAATGAGGCTCACAGTTTGGCCATTTCATTGTACTGAACATTTATTATTCAGCTATACCTTGGTATATCTGGATTTTTAATATGTGACATCTTTAAATCGGGTGTCTCCAGGATGGAAGGAAGTAGCACTAACAAAATTGCCAAAGACTTCAAGTCACTGGAGCACTTGTCAAGGCCAGGGGAGCGAGGTTTATCTGTACAGATTGACTTAGCTGCACTCAGTCACACTTAACCCTTCAAAACATTAAATTGGGACTCTAACAAAGATGCTGAATACTGCAGCCTCTAGAATCAATCACTATTACACATCTTAATACCAGGTTTTAACTGGATGCCTCTTAATAGTTTGCTTCTGAAACACTCAGGGCCAGATTAACCAATGGGCATTATGGGTCACAGGCCCAGAGGCACCAGCGCAACTATGGCCCCTGCGAGGGGGGAAATGTCGATTTTGGAGTGTCTATTTAAGTGCAAATAGCGCACCTCATTAGTTCCCACCCATCACTGTCTGATTGACATAGACGACATAACTAAAGAACGTAACTGACAACACTGTGAGTGGTGTCGCTAGTAAAGCGCATGGCAATATGTTTTGACGTGATCGATCATGAGCCCGGTTCGAATCCAGCATCTGATGAAAACGTTCTTCTTTTTTCATCACAAGGAGGACAAGTAGGAATCATTAGTAAGTGTGTGTATTATGGAAGACTCAGATTCATAGAACTGGACTGGAGAGGTGTTTTATCTAAATCATATGCATTAAAAGTTTTTAGAAGTTATACATTAAAAATACTGCAGAAGTACTGCTTCAGTGAACTTGAACAAGTTTAATAAAATCCATTAATTTTCACTAGTTTTATTAGTATTTTTTTTCAAAGTATGCTTTAAATGCTTAAAAATACGTAAAATCTTTGTAGACTAGAAATATATGTTTTGTTTATTGTTTATTTAAAAAATATGGGCAATACATTATTAATTTTATTAAAAAATATATTAATCTTATTTTTTAATTCAACTATAGGGGTGCGGTGAGGTGGGGGGCCCTACAAGACATTGTGCCCAGGGGCCTCTGAATTCTTAATCTGGGCCTGGTTACACTTAAACTCACTTCTATCTGGGTCATGGCACCAAAGAAACTCCTCAGGTTCTTCTCATGCTTTTCTAAACATGATTCTCCAGAATAGAAGTGGGTGCACTAACAAGGTGCTAAAGATCGCACTTTTAAGTATCAGTCTTTATTATGTCTCTTGAGGGCAGGGAAGTTAGGTTAACTCACACAGCGCTTACTAAAGTGCCCATTACATTCACACCCACCTGGCTCACAGCACCAGTGGAACCCCTCTGGTTTCACCATTCTCAGTGGCATTCAAAACACTATCAAGGATGATAAATATCACTGCCTCTACTGTGTCATTAGTAAAGCTGAGAGGAGTGAGGTTTACTTGCACAGCTCTTACTAGCTATCCTCTGTTATACAAACCACCATTAGACAAACCATCAAGTTAATTAATGGTCATCACCATGTTTCATACAGTATTAATGCATGTGCACTTCAATTAAAATGGGACATTTTATGCACAACGCACAAGGATCTCCACCTTGTAGATTTGCTAAATATTGAAATAACTAAATATCACTAAATGCATGCTTTAGCTGCAAACTGAACATGAGAGGTTTCCCTGGTGGATGGACTGTTTGAATCATTAATGACTCATTCTTGCACTCATATAAAGGTGTTATGTGTACAGTAGACGCCTACAGTCTCCTGGGACATCAGGCATGCTTGGTCATGTCACAAACTGCATGAAAATATGTTCTGTTGCTGATCTTTGATGGATACTAGGACAAAAGTGTGATGACGATTACCATTTTTAATATTTTGTTACAGCAGTCTTTCATGATTCACTATAGTTTGTGGCACTGCAATACAATCACAGCAGATTTGATCTAATATCAATGCATCAATCTCATTCTCCACAAGAGGGAGGTATAACCCAATTTCTTCTGTTCGTTGTACACATTAGATTACTCATGAAGAACTAAGCTCAACGGGCATTCATTCAAAATTGACTGACCTATTTTATGATTTGCATAAGATACTCTCATGTTTTATAACTTAATGAAACAAAGCATGTTATTCCTGGACAATACCTTGCACGTTTGTTTAATTTATGCAACTGTTTCTATGCTAATGCTAATGTTTCCATGGCTCTTCGTAGCTGCATTTTTCAACATGCTGACACGTCCAGTCAGCAGAGATACAAACATTCCTTTGTTATCTAAAGACCCTGTACATTGCTGATGGGGGTCAATGCTGTCACTAGCATTTCCCAGGCATTTTCATCATGAACAAATAAAAAGGAGCAGATCATGAGGCGAGCGTTAGGCTATCTGAGTGCAGGATTGGGCATTGTCTGTTCACTTAACTTGCCTTTTTCTGAAATTTAATTATGCATTCAGTCATGCAAAATTATGAGCTCAGTGTGAATTTAAGTAAGCCATTAGAATTAAAAGTAACTATTCTATTCTGCTTCTAAAATGATATCAGTTCCATACATAATACTCACAATGACACATGGTATATCTACATCAGACAAGGTTATAGCCAATAGAGAAATGTGTTTACTTTACAAATATATTTATTTTTATTTTGTTTATTGTGAACACTCAATTGAGTACAAGCATTCAATATTTCAAGGTACATTTGAATGTCCGCATGTGACCTTAAGTGACATACAATTTACCTATTATTTTCAGGTGTATTAACTATACCTAGTACTCAAATTGTAAAATTACAAAAAGAACAACAGCGTAAAAATAATTACAAAGTTATATAATAAAAAATTAAAAGACCAGGGGTGAGAATGCATGTTGTAATATAAATCCTTCCAGAATAATCTCAAATGTCCATCTTCATTATACGTATGGAGATAATACACAATACAATATGAATATATATATAACCATATATGTATACACACATTAGCATATATTTTGCTATCAGTTAAGCATCTTCTTTTTGTTTCTAGCAACAAAATCAGGTCTTCTAACTGAAATATTTTTGACCTATTTCCTCGATTTCCCCAGGAATATATCCTTTAAATTATTAGTTTACATATTTTGCTATATTTATTTAATATTAACTTTACAGGCACTTTAAAAAACACTTCTATCGCTTATACTCAAATAAATGTGAAATTTATAGAATTTAAAAAATAATTATAGACCTACTTGATTTAATTTCCACAGTGAAAGCACTTTTGTACCTAAATAATAATAAATAAATAAATATGAGATATTTTATATTATTTACATTCAGATACATGGCTGAACTGCACCCATCTTCCCTTAATGCTCAAAATGTCCTATTACAATATATAATATTGTGATATCATATATGTTTAAGCATTTTTGAAAAACAAATATGAAATATGAAATATTAGAATACAGTATCATATAATATTATCTTGGTGGCGCGGTGGCACAGTGGATAGCGCTGTCACCTCAAAGCAAGAAGGTCACTGGTTCGAGCTTCGGCAGGGTCAGTTGGCATTTCTGTGTGGACTTTGCATGTTCTCAGTGTTATCGTGGATTTCTTCTGGGTGCTCCAGTTTCCCCCATAAGTCCAAAGACGTGCTTTATGTGAATTGGGCAAGCTAAACTGGCCATAGTGTGTGTGTGTGTGAATGAGAGTGTATGGGAGTTTCTCAGTGATGGGTTGCAGCTGGAAGGGCATCCGCTGCGTAAAACATGCTGGATAAGTTGGCGGTTCATTCCGCTGTGGCAACCCCAGATTAATAAAGGGACTAAGCCAAAAAGAAAATTAATGATTGAATGAACATTAGCCTATCTTCTTTAATGGACAAAATAAAAAAGAAATATCCAGAATGTATATATGTTGTATTTTAATGGACATAGTAAATGTACTTCTTTTGCCTAAATATTCAATTCAGTTCATCTTTATTTCTAGTGCTTTTAGAATGTAGATTGTGTCAAAGCTGCTTAACTTTGAAGTTCTAGTAAATTGAAACTGTCTCAGTCAAATTTTCAGTTGAAGTTCAGTTTAGCTCAGTTCAGTGGTTTAATTTTCACTGCTGGAAGTCCAAACACTGAAGAGCAAATCCGTCGATATACAGCTCCACAAGTCTCAAACCTTGCAAGCCAATGGTGACAGTGGTGAGAAACAAAACTTCACCAATTGGCAAAAGTGAAGGGAAAAAAACCCTGAGAGAAACCAGACAAGTATATGAAATATTATATAAAAATAAAATCTAAATATTAGCCTACATAAATTATTATAATTATTTGAATATATAATATATGTATATATATATATTTGAGATTTAGATTGGCACCTGTCTCAGTAGTGATTTTCTGGAGCCTTTTTCATTTTATGCATCTGATACGTGTGTTACTAGCATTTCACGTTTACACTTCCAGCTGTTGCCCATCACAGGCAGCGGCGGCACGGAGTCAGCAGAGCCAGCCTCCCGCCACCGGCACAGTGCATCGCTTCCGGCTGAATAAACTCTGAGCCCCTAGCAGTCTATCTGGCTCGTCGTCGTGTTTCCCCCTCGTCTCCTGTGTCCATCATTACCAGGAGCATCTCCTTTCCACAACACTACAGAGGCACCGTTCACATGCACGCCTTACTCTCACCGTGGCTCCGAGTTCCCATGGAAACCGCGGGGAGTGACAGCATACAGGCGGCGTGTGCCCGCGTGTGAGTGGGCACCGGGAGCTGAGGGAGGAGCCACCTTCCATACTGCAGCATCCAAGAAGCGGGATTTCTCATTTACACACAAACACACGTCTGAACCTCTTAGTTACTGCAGAGAAAGCTGGATCGAGTGAACCCCCCCTTTCTCTGCCTCTCTAAGGAATCCGTGCCTTGACCAACCAGTGTTTTGTCGGTCTCTGGTGAATCTAAAGCCAAAATGTCTTCTAAACTGCCTTCAGGCAAACCTACATCCCCTTTCAGGAAGAGAGGAAGCCTGCAGTACACAGCCAGTGGAGGTAAGAAAAACACATGGGTTTATAAAATGTGAGAGTGGTAGAAATGATGAGCTGATAATTAGAATGTGTAATTACCTGTGCAAAATTTGAGAGACCTCTTGAATGATTTCAGTTTTGTTTACAATGGATAGTTGTATTCAAATACTGATTGGGGGAATAATTTAAAAGGTCATTTAGATGATAAAATGAGAAGTTGTCAAAATAACAAAAAATGTTACCTGTTTTAATGTTTCTGTTTATTCTCAGACTATGTGATAACGATGTTTTTCTTATTTAAAATAGAGGTAAAATAGATTTTTGATGGAATAACTCTGATTTTTCAAACAAATTTTTTTCTGATTGTCATATTAAAAAAACTTCAAATGACAATATTTGGATGAAATGTTTACCAGACCGTTTAAAACCAATATTAACATTTTACTCAAACACACACCTAATAAATCTCAGAGAACTACAGAATTTCCTAGCATTCTCCTAATTTTTTTCCGTAGGTCCATATTTCATCATAAATTCAGTATTTTATAATATTCTAAGTCGATTCTTTGTTGCATTTGACTTGTATGTGTCAGATGTTCAGCAGAGTTTTGGTAATCCAGCATCTGTTTAAAATAGAAAGTTTTATACCTGTTGATTTAAGGGAAACTGCTGCAGCTTTTAAAAGACCGTGCTCTCTTTTTTCACCATCTCTCTCACTCTCTCTCTCTCTCTTACATGGGTCTACAGGCTTTCAAATCTAATGCTTTACATAATGTTTTCTCTCTGAAGCTGAATAATAGCTCCCGGATATGTTTTTGATATTTCTCTGATGAGCAGAAAGCGGAAGGTTTTGACTATAATTAAATTGTCAGTACTTCGCTGATGGGCTTTCAAGACCTCTGTTTCTCAATTCATGAATAGATTCGTCCAGATGATGTTTCTGATTCAATTGCAAGAAAGCCAGACGGGAGAAATCAAACTGTGTCTGCTCTAGACCACATCCATAAACTGCGTGCAACAAAATGTTTGTGGTCAGGCCAGCATTGCGTAAGGCTTACATAAGATCTGGTCCAAAAAAAAAAAAAACACTTCACACCTCTTTCTCTCTCTCTCTCTCTCTCTCTCTCTCTCTCTCTCTCTCTCTCTCTTTTGCTGAAAAATTGTGATTTTTATTCTGTGCTAGAAGCAACACATTCAGTTAGGCGTTGCATGTATGTGTTAGTTTGCTGTGCCTCTGATACTTTGGTGAAAACCTAAAAAATGTGTGCATTTTTCTGTGGTTGAGCGCAAAAGCAGATAGAGATAAATGCTGAGATGGATTTGCCTTGCTGCGACAGCATAATTTCTGCAGCCTGAGGTGGCAAATATCATCAAAAACCATCTTCACCACAGAGATGGAGTAGTTATCTGAGCATGGAGACTTGGCAGGTGGCATATTGTTGCTATCTTTCTGAGGAAAATACAGCAGCATTCATAGAAATAGTCTCTTGCTCACACACTTGCAGCTGTAAATTATAGTCTGTGCACTGGTTTGAATAAAAAGCTCTTTAAAAAGTTTTTTTACTGACACAAAGACATGCAATATTTAAAATTCCTCTCGCATTTCAGCCGCAATCAAGTGTCTGATTACTCAAAGCCTCAGTACGCTTTCGCTGTGGCTCATTCTTGATAGATTCTGCTTGATTTAAAGCAGAGGCCACAGTGTAAACATGAGGACGAGCAAATAGTCCATCTCGCTATGAAAGAAATGACAGCTTTAAGGCACAGCCCAGTGTGTTTAATGATCTCCTGAGGAATGTGTTTGGGATTTCTTGTCTTGTAGTCTAAACTTGCCTGACCATTGGTTCGTCTAATGGCATATACTGTAGGAATGATATAACAGTGCAATTCGGTGCCATATCCTACAAATTTCCAATGGTGGTGACTAATAAATATGTTCTTTTTAACAGTGTGCAATATTTAGTCATATCAAATTGGTTGGAATTAAATTATCATTAATTACAAATTATAATGAAATTACAATTACAATGAAATTTACAATGGAATTAAGATATAGTGCCGATTTTACTTAAATGCTCACAGACTTATCACATTTCCAGTTAGTCAACCTCCAGTTAGACGTGTAAAAATAAAATGTTTAATTTTATTGGCAAGAATTTTTTTTTATCTATAAATTACTAAAGGGAAAATCACACTGGTTGATATTTCTTCTTGTTTTGAGGAATTAAATAACTTAAAATCTTAAGTAGTTTAGTTTCTCCAATGAAATATATATTGATTACATAATTTCCAGATATTGATAATAGCAAACAATGCAATTTCTATTTTTATTTTTATTGCTTGTCATTTTTTTATTTTTTTTATTTTTTTTTTATCTTTGCCACATTTTATTTAATGTAGTTTTTGATGGTATATGAAGTTTAGTATCAACTGAAGCACAATAACTTGGCATTTTTCAAAATATTGATTAATATATAATATTAATAATTATTTTTTATTGCACTTTTCCTAAAATCTTTCATTCTAATTATTGAGTACAAAATACATTACGCTACAGATTTTACATTTTGACAGTTATAAACCTGACATTACACCTTCTACATAAGCCAGATCTCATACAGTAGCATGCCACACCTCTGCCTTTTGTCCACATTTTTGCATTATTCCCATCACACATGCATGTCAGCTTGTGGCATCAAGGTTTATTGACATCTTGCCATGATTCTGTCTGCCCGTTTCTTTTCTCAGTGTCTTTTTCTGTAACATTGTGTCCTCGATTGAGTCTATCAGCCTTCCTATTTGGTGCTTCAGTTGCAGAATTTATACTGTAAGTCTATATTCCATCTACATTACAACAAAACCCACAGCACTTAATAAAAACAATAGTTTTGATCACCATGCCCTCCAACCTCCAGTTGTTGATTTTATTGAATGCCATGCATATTTATTGAGGTACTGCTCAAGTTCTTATAACTTCCCCCATATGGAAAAATAAAACAAACCAGACATTTTTCCATTTTACAGACCTCTAATAACAAGCACTGAAGAACATTCAATTAAACTCCCCAGCAGTCAAGCAATGTATCATCATATAGCTGTTTGTTTTGATTGCATTTATAGCCTCTACCTGACAAGTGTTTTCATGAGTCACTTAAAGTCTTTACACAGAGCAGATGTGTCAGTCGGGACCCTGTCTGTACATTATGGTAGTTTAATAACCTTTTCTTTCTTAACATAGAAGATGGACAAGCTAGTCTAGATTGACTATTGAAATAAGTGTTATTTAAAAATATAAAGGGATAGTTTTAAATGAATATTTCTGTCATTATTTACTCACCCTTTACTTGTTTTAACCCTTTGTTAGTTTCTTTTTTTAACACACAAAAAAGTTATTGTAAAAAAGGTTGCACTAGGAAATCTTTACTGTACTTTTTCCACTATGAAGTATGGATGTAAAGGGTTACAGATTTTCTTTCTTCAAAATATCTTTCAACAGAGTAAAGAAACTCATAAAGGCTTAGAAGAACCACTTAAGGGTGAGTAAATGGTGAGTACATTTTCATTTTGGGTGAACTATCCCTTTAAATTAGTCTTAAATGGGAACACGTTAGCGTGCAAAAACAAGTTTCTTGTTCATTTGTGCTGTTTATTTTCAATGAACTTCAAAGTCCAAGTTCATGTCTCACCAATAGCCTCCAGCTTTCTATCCATCTATAGGTTTGAAATATTGTTGATTGAACTTTGCACCTCCTTTGCCTTCAGTGTGATTTGAGGGAGAGGAGTGTTTCTTTAAAGGAGCCCTTTGACTGCCTCCCCCTCAGCCACCATTTTGCTGCTATTTAGAGTTGTTTTCTTGAAATCCACCAGCTTGTTACTTTCCAAGATTCCCAGGGACTCATGAGGTAGGAGTATTATCGTTTTTTTAACACCCTTGTGCTTTTACTGCAGGTTAGTTAGTGTCTTAGTTGGTGTGTTGGTACTTGAGTATTTGTTTATATATTTTAGGCTCAATAAGTTGGTGAAAGTGAGTTGACAGGAGCTTTTGCCGCGATCGTCAAATATAAATAAACAGTTTAGCCGCTGTCCATTAGAGGGAACCGGCGAGTCATATTTCGTAGCTGATAAACTCCATGCTCACCATGTAAAATTAATTTACTCTATCCAGGGTTTTTCCAGTTAATAATAAAAATCTGAAACCATAAACCATTATGTAAGTTAACTAAAACACTTAATTTAAGATGGTTTTAGGAAAATATTTGTCGTTTTCATTTATTTTTTAATTAAAACAAAATTAACTAAAATGTAGAAAATAATATAGGCATGTAGAAAATAATTAATACAAAAATAATATCATATAATAGTTAACCAAAACCTCAAGCTTGGTATTGAATAAATCTTAACTGTACTAAACAATTAAGTTCCTGCCATTTGACATTAATATATTTCTCATTTTGTTTAAATTAAACCAGAAAACTAAACTAAAATTAGAACAACAAATGAACATTATAATAATAATAATTTTAAAAACTAAAATATATATATAGTGCCAGTGGTATTAAACCTGGTTGTACTTCAAGATTGTAAATTAGTGGTAAAGTGATTAGCACTCTCGAACGTCGCTGGTTCGAGTGCTGGTCAGTTGGCATTTCTGTGTGGAGTTGTCATGTTCTCCCCGTGTTCGTGTTGGTTTCCTCCAGGTGCTCCGGTTTCCCCCACAGTCCAAAGACATGTAGTATATGTGAATTGAATATATTAAATTGGCCGTAGTACTGGGTTGCAGCTGGAAGGGCATCCACTGTGTAAAACATATGCTGGATATGTTGGCGGTTCATTCCGCTGTTGCTAAAGGAAAATGAATGAATGAAAGTGATTCTAACAAAGTTAAAACCAGTTTAATTTAATTCAATAAGTCAGTGATGGATTAAAAATCAGAAATGATAGAATGTAAAACACAAAGACTTCAGTTTATATTTAACAAACGCATATTGTCTCATAAACTAGCATATAATGTTATTTATTAATGTTAATTTTATGAACATGTTATGTATTTTTGCATTTATTAATGAATAAATTGTCATGCATATTCATACAGTAACATTGACTAATTCATTGAAAGTGTTGTCAAAATTATTTTCAATTGATTTAAGCTATTTATGTTTATTTATTCATAAAATATATATTATATTATTTTATTCACACCAAAACAAAGGCCTTCAATCACATGAACAAATAAAAGCGATAGGTTCCCAGAGCCTCACAAAAGCCTCATCAGTGCGATCTTTGTCTCTCTGATGTCTTCATCAAAGCCGGTGTCCGTCAAAAGAGAAGTCGGATTCAGGGACGCTATTGTTCCCTTTGATTAAACATGATCAGAAACACCTCTGAACGCGACAACACAATTATTCCGACTCCCTCAATATATACACCAACAGAAATCACTCGTCTTCTACACCAAAAGCTGAGATCAGTATTTGACACTGATGGTTTGGTGAGCAAGCAATGATAAACCCACTATCTTGGTGACTGTTTAAACAGGCCAGTCTAGTTTCTACCGCTCTGACCTCCATTTCAGCTTCTGAGGGAGTCTCTCTTTCTCTATATCCCTTTCTCAAAACATCCTCCAGCGTTTTCGCATGCACTGCAGTCGAGCAAACGCATCACGGGGTGAAGGACAGGGGGGTTTAGAGAGACGCCGTTTATTCCAGTCTATCATGAGACAGCAGTGATGTTTCCAACCTCCCCCCTTTCACTGCAGGCCAGGTGGTACAGTCCAGCCATGTGTCAGGGATATTTAAATGAGAGGGGGGTGACAGTGGGCAGCCCAGACAGCTGGCAGGAACCAGGAAGAAGAGGGAGGGGAGACTGGATGCTCCGGCTCCATCAGCTGTGTTTACTGTATGTATGTATATGGGACAGATTCAATCCCAAGCAAAGGAATGAATGAATGAATGACATGCTTTGACTGTTGGTTGAGAAAGTGTAGCTTTGTGCTCTATCTCTCCTTATCTTTTCTTCTCTCTATGACCTGCACTAGTTTGCTCTTATTCTTTCATCTGGGACGTTTATGGCTCTCTTTTTGTCCCGTGTTTGTCTCCATCTCTAAGCCTTCAGCTGTGTTGCTGTCAGCTCATGTTTGTCCCTTGGGAGTCATTGACTTGTGTGTGTGTGTGGCTGAGAGATGATGATGATGATGTGTGTGTGTGTGTGTGTTTTGTATTGATTGTCCTCTGTTTTGAAGGTGTTGTGGTCAGCGTTGTGTAGCTCTGTGTTTTACAGAAGATAGATTAAGTGGATGGTTCAGAGAGTTCTAGTGAAGGATGTGGTTTGTTTATTTGAGGTTATAGTGTTTGTCTGCTCGAAGTAAAAGAGGTTATGAGGCCTCGGGTTAAATCCTTCTAGGAAATTTGCTTTAGGATGGTGTATGTTTTTTTGGTTGGTCATCTTGGATCAGCAAAAATAATACTTCTAAATTCTGGACTGTTACTGATTATAATGACGTGATGAAATTTGTAATTGAGCAATTCCATGCAAATGTCAACCTTAAAAAAATTAAAATAGTTTTTTTACCAAAAGTTAAACGTTTTTTGTGCAAACAAGTATTTTACAAAACTGTAAAAATACTCAAAAGGTTTCTGTAAATGTTTTCAAACAATTATATTTGATTTGTCACATTCATAACCAAGCTTTTTTTCCTCATAAATGCAAAAGTGTTAAATCAAATCAAATCAATTGTTTTTGTTCTACAAAGAGCCAACTCTTATCCTTTTGATTAGCATTTTTTTCTTTTGAGTTGTGCAGTTTAATTCACAGAATTTTTACAAAGTATGTTGTGTACTGTAAACTTGCTAACTGTTTTGGTCACATCCATAACGCATGTTTATTATTTTTCTCTTTTTAAAATAAAAAAAAATGTTTACAGATTGATATTTTTCCGATCTCATTAATCAGTGGTAAGTTGTTTTGAAAAATATGAACAGATGTTTTAATATAATGTTAAAATATGCTTTCTCTGTGAACCTATGTCTTGAATTTTTACTGCAAATGTCACATCCATAATGCTGGAAATGCTCAATTATACGATGAGATTACATATATTTTAAACAGTGTGTTGTGACTAATATTGGATTTTTTTTTTAGATTACATTTGACATAACTTGACTGTATTTTTTTTTTAAATCTTGGATTACTTTTAGATTACATTTGACCTAACTTG
>CAIGQQ010026963.1:4854312-4897602 GCA_903798035.1 Danio albolineatus
TGGATTACTTTTAGATTACATTTGACCTAACTTGACTGTATTTTGGACCATGGATTACTTTTAGATTACTTTAGACCTAACTTGATTTTTAGTTTTGTTTTAATTTATCCTCAGATTTAGATGGGTTGCAAATAAACGCATGCATGGCCATTTTGTGCTGTAAAGTGTAAAGTGAGGAAAGAAAGATAAATTACAGAGAATTGAGATAATATGTGTATATACAGTGTACAACTGTAAAGTTACAAGGTTTTTAAAATATAAAAATCTGTTCTAAAAAATCTGATCTACAGTTTCAAAAACAACTCTTTTATATTTTGACAAATTCGTGAATTTTTTACAATCTTATTTGTATTGAAACATTGTACATAGTTTTTCTAATGTTGTCTAAAACATGATGAATTTGTGCAAAACAGACTGTAGATCATTAATCTAATGAGATTAAGTGGAGGCTGTGATACGCATTTGAGAAAGTGTTTTCTTGAAGAAGATAAATGCAAAACCAGACTAAACTTTACCCACTGATTGAACATTTTTTGTTTGCTATTGGTCGATCTCATAATTGGCAGGTTTTCCCGCTCTTGTAGCTGCAATATTCATTGAAAAATCATTGTACTACTACTAATAATGATGTTCAGCATTCAACGATGTAAGCTTTATGATAAATACTGCAATATTCTCTTAAAACATGATTACATGGTGACTTTAAACGTGTTGATTGAGCTCTGTGATTTCACATTAAAGTTAAATGTGTTTAGCTTTTATGCTCTAAGTGGAGGTTGAGTCTCTACTCTGACAGATGCAGGTTGTTGTTGGGTCAACTGAGGTATTCAGCGAACGCAAGGATGCAGCATCAGGTTGCCGTGGCGACGGTGACTGGCTCTGTTTGGTAACAGTCATCCTAAGCGTGGCTCAGTTTTGATCAGGGTTTTATAAAATATGCCACCATATCAGTTTAGACATCAGATATTAGGCATGGTTATGTAAGACTTCACACAGCTTCCTCAATGTTTTATGTACGCATGGAACATCTGTGGCAGTAATTGATCTAAGATCAGTTCATGTGTAAAGAAATACTTAGTAATCATTACTTACGTGAAATATTATGTGTACACAATCATTTAAACACCTGAGAAGGAAAATATGTTTTTAAATGTTGTTGAAACAATGCTGACACAGATTTTATTTATTTGATCAGAAACACAGTCAAATGTGCTGTTGTTACAATTAAGAACAACTGTTTTTCAGTTACTCCAGAATTTAACATGTCTAATGATTCTTGAGATCAAAAATAAACATTATGCAACAATTTTGTGTATTTTCCCAGCAAAACAGTGAAGAATAGATGCAAATAATGGCATAAGCTTTAAGAACATCTGTCAAAAAAACTGTTGTTTTGGGCTACAAAATAAAAAAATAAGAATTATGTTCCTGCAAACATGGACTGTTATTTTTATTTCAACATATTTCTATATGTAAATTTTTCCCCGTGATTTATTTCTAGATTTTCTGCATCATTATGGCAATCTTCAGTGTCAGACGATGCTTCAGAAATCATTCTAATATGTTGTTTTTGCACTTATCAACAATTTATTACAATTTTTAAATTATTATTATTCATGTTAAATATATTTGTCCTGCTTAAGTATTTTTTGTAATCTATGATTTCAGTAAATGCTACTTTTGATTGGTTTAATGTGTCATTTCTGAGTATTGATTTTTTTCTTCAAAATATCATATAACTACATCTGATAGAAAACAGAAAGCACAATGAAATTAAAAAGAAAATATATAATGCATAACATGAAACCTTTATTAAAATATTCTCAATTCTACTATTAAAAATTAAGTCTATGAGATATGCATAAATGGATATATACATGTAATGTATATATGGTCAAGCTTTATATTAGGTGGCAACAATTACTTTACACCGTTGATGCAGTTCACCTATTCTTTTTACATACATGTTGGTAAATAGTTATTACATTTAAACTATTTGCATTTAATTCACATTTGTAATTACACTGTTTACATCACCCCTAACCATTGCTTCTAAACTCAAACCTTATTTATCAAACAGGAATTAGCAAAACTTTCCCAGAGATGGGTTGTGGCTGGAAGGGCATCCGCTGCGTAAAACAAATGCTGGATAAGTTGGCGGTTCATTCCGCTGTGGCGACCCCGGATTAATAAGGGGACTAAGCCGAAAAGAAAATGAATGAATGAATGAATTAGCAAAACAATGTGTATTAATACAGCAGATACACATTTTGATGTTTCATGCTTTGGTGCTTTACAGAACATGCTGTTAGTTTACACACTCTCAGCTCACCCAAGAAGACCTTTTTCCTAAAATTCAAGTGGCCACTGGTACTTTGAGAGTCAAAATAAAAACAAAACAATCAAATACAGGCAAAATAAAATTAATACCAGTAGCTCATTTTGATCGTATGAAGCAAAAAAAAGAAATAGTATTTACAACATTATTACCAATACTTAACTGTAATGGCGATCTATTCCATCCAGTTCTCCACCATTTCCATAGGGACTCGGCACAAAGGATTTGACGCGTAAAACCACAAACTTGCAATGCAACAGTTTACTTTTCGTTTGTCAGGATACAACAAAAATCAAGAAACAAACGGAAGAACTATTTACATTTTTCAAAGGTTCAGTATAAGTCTGGTTTCGAAGAACAGTCAAAAGACTGTCTACCATCAAGCCTTCATTCTTTCTACTCTTTTTCCTTGTTGCTTACGCATACATATGACGTATGGCATTATTTAACATGAAACGTCATGTATATAATATCACAAATATACAAATCAAATGCTGTATCAAATAGCAATGACTATGTATCTCAATACAAATGATATATTATTATAGAAAAAATATTACAAATCCTTTAGTGCTCTTTATGGCTCTAACACTTAACATCATAGGAACAAGTATTAATTTTGTTTTACCTTGTTTTTGTTTTGACACCTAAAGTGCCTGTAGCCATTGACTCCAACATTAACTGTAAAAATCCTGGGTTCCACACAATCAGTTTGTGTTGTGACAACATGAAGGAATTAAATTAAGGTAATAGTTTTTACAAATTTAAGTGTATTAAACATGAAACAATTAAGTTGCCGCAAACAAAACCCTCAAGAGTTGTGTTGTTTCAGCTCATTTGAAATAAGTTAAATAAGTTTTCTTTATTCTACTGAACTCAAAGTGACCTACATGTTGGATGATGTGAGGGTGAATAAATTACCTGCATATTCTGGGGTAAACAATGACTGACCACCTAATAAAAGCTGTGCAAAGGATAATAAAACATTGTATTCAAAATGATTTGAATTTGCAAGTCATTTCTAAATTTAAGCAAGCTTTTTGATCAGTGGTTTGATCTTTGACCTGATCTCGTGTGTCACAGGGCTGTTGGTCATTCTTATCTCTCAGCTTCATATCTCACTACACTGATCATTCGCTTCTCCCATTCATAAATACATGACATTTATAGAGCCTCATTCTAGACTGTTTGTTTACCATCGCAATCAATATCTCCATTAGCTGGGTTTTTGCAGTTGTGCAACACTGCGGTTGAAGCCTCAGTCGTATTCAGATGAGGTCAGATGCTCAGTTTGCTTTTCAGTGCTTTTCTGCTGATCCTGTGTGTGAAGGGGATGCTGGTTATGTAACAAGCACTGAACTCCCAAAATAACAGCCATGAGAAGATTATGCACAAGCCAGGGCATATATCAGTCTCCCCTTCTGGCTTTATATTGCTCTATGCACAGTTTAATTTACAGTCTAGTTTGTTTTGAATTGATATGCTGTTTAGGCCTACAGTGTAGAATTTAAAAACCCTGCAGCCATAATAATAAAATACATGCGTAAACATATATACACTACCGGTCAAAAGTTTGGGGCCAGTAGGATTTTTAAATGTTTTAAAATAAGCTTTTCCTGCTCGCCAAGACTGCATTATATCATTAGGAATACAGTACAAATTGTGGAATGTTATTGCACTATAATATAACTTCAAGAATAGTGGATAACTTTCATATAATAATTTATTCCAGTAATTTTAAAGGTGAATTTTCAGCTTCATTACTCCAGTCGTCAATCACATAAGTCTTCTACATGAGTCTCTAACCCTTCAGAAATCACTCTAATAATAATAATAATAATAATATTAATAATAATAATAATAATAATAATAATAATAATAATTATTATTATTATTATTATTATTATTATTATTATTATTATTATTAATTGTAGTAGTAATAAAAGCAATAATGACTGGAGTATTAGTTTCATTTGAAAGTACATACTATAAGAAATCAGTTATTTAAAATTGTAATAAATATTTAATAAATTTAATAAAAACTGCTCAAATTGCTTCATTTACTCAAATTGATTAAGTTCACTGTACTCATTAGGATTAGTTTTTGAACTTAAATGGTTTGAGTTACCTTAACTTGATAGTGTTTTATAAAAATGCATGACGCTGTCGATGTCTTTAAAGCACGTACATAAAAAGGATGCGACTTGCTCCAAGTAACTTGCTTCGCTTCCACTAAGGGAAAACTTTATGCATTGATAAATGTAATTTATTCTTCTCTCATTAATTTGTCCTGAAAGTAGTTTCATTATTAGTCAACTCTGTTATTGTGACATTTCAGTGAATTTCTCATTCACTTTTTAAAAACAATAATAAAAACACATCAAATTCTGTTAGACATGTCATGTAGTATCTGGTTTGAGGTTAGCCTCTTGAGCTAAAGCACAACATGGTGGAAAATGTTTTTTTAATTTACGAATAGTTTAAACAACAATTAGTAACAGAATCAAATGTTCCTTATTGCATTAAGAATTTTGAAATATTTTACATTAGTAATGGATTCTGTTTACATTATAATGGAAAAATTTTTGCGCTATATCATTCCAGTATAAGGACAATGAATGGAAAATGCTTGAAATGTGCTCACAGTTCTGGAATGGTTCATGTTATCTACTGTTTACTACATGTATACTACAGTTTTATACTTTAACGCCTTTTTTGTTAAAAGTCTCTTAGGGTCATTATGAAAGCATCATTACTCTAGTCTTTATTGTCACATGATCTTTCAAAAATCATTATAATGAATCTGATAATGTATAATATATATTGTTACTCTATTTCTGGTCAAATAAATTCAGCATCGGTACGCAAATTAGGCTCAATGTTCATCAAAACTCCTACCAGAATCTCTTGCCATAGTGTTGCTGTCCAAACTAAGTTTTTTACATTTGTTTTGCTGTACAGTGAGAAACACGTAGGCCATGATCACGTGGAGGTAGAAGTGTGATAATTATATGTGTGTTATTGGTGCTTGTGTGCTAATGAACTGTCATTGTTATAATTAATCCACCATCTGGACCTGTGAAGACAAGACCAGACAGATTTTAGCAGCGAGTTCAATATCGTTAATTACCTTCTATAGACTCCCTGATAAGTCTGTTGCACATTAACTTTGCCAGAGCAGTAAAACAGTAAAGCATCATGTAAACTGTTGTCGAACGAGGGTCAGTTTAACACGATTCCAACGTGAGGTTATTGGGCATATCCTGTGATGCTCAACTTTAAATTATTCAGTTCTGCTGCTCTCGTTTGTGTTTGAGCACTGTGGATAATTATAGTAATTAGTGATCGAGTCCAAGCAGACGGACGGATGAGAATGTGTGCATTACATCAAATGGCAGTGATATAACAAAGTCTTTGTCCTTGAGATTAATGGTAAAGCTCTAAAAGAGGAAAAACAACAGATGCGACTCAAGTTTGTGTGTTGAGAAAGTGTTGCATTCTCAATTGCTGCTGTGTTTGATGGCAAAAGAATATACTAATGCTCCAACTGAAACTGTGTTTATTATTTTACTGCATTTAAAAAAAAAATTTGCAAACCAATCTGAAATGGACATCGATACGTTTTCTTATTTTTGTATTTTTAACAATAAAATTGACAGTACTGTTGCAGACAAAAGTTTAACAGTCAGTTTAACACATGTAATAATTTATTACAGAATAAAAGACACATTTAGAAAAAAAAACATAATTAAAAAAAAAATCAAAAATGTCTATTTGAAAATTGTAAAAATAAAAAGTCTTGAATTTGTGTTTATTTGCATATATACTGTACTGCACTGTTAACGATTTTGTAAACTACACAGTATTTAACTGTAAAATGAACTGTGTTTTACTGTTGGACATGTATGCAGTATGTTACTGTATTTTAAAGTTGCACTGTGAAAATCACTTTGATTCACAGTAAAAAATGTAAATAAAACTCTACATAAAACAGTTACTGGCGAACTGCTGCCTGTGAGTTACTGTAAATTCTACAGGAAATTGTTAAGTGATGGTAAATACTGTAAAAATGCGACAGAAAAAATCCATTACCTTGTTGATAGTAAGTTTCCTTAACGTTTCCTTAAAATATACATTTTTTTCTTTTCTGAAACAACATTTATTGTTTTTAGAACTATTTATAGCAAAGAAAATTCAAAGCCAGAGAAATAGTTTAAGTGTTAAAAAAAGTCTGTTAAATGTCTGTTAAGGTAATCATTGTTAAGGATTTTTGTAAATTACACAGTATTTAACTGTAAAATGAACTGTGTTTTACTGTAGGATATTTATGCAGTATGTTACTGTATTTTAAAGTTGCTTTGTGAAAATAACTGTATATTTTACAGTAAAGATATAGATGAAACTGGTGAACTGCTGCCCGTGAGTTACTGTAAATTCTACAAGAAATTGTTAACAGTGTGTATATAGTCTAAATATATATTATTCATTCATTTTCCTTCGGCTTTGTACCTTTATTCATCAATGGTTGTCACAGCGAAATGAACCACCAACTTGTACAGCATTCGTTTTACACAACAGATGTACTTGGAAACACCTATACAATCTCACATGCACACTCATACATTATGGCCAATTTAGTTTATTCAATACACCTATAGCGCATGTCTTTGGACTGTGGGGGAAATGGAGCACCAAAAGGGTTCCTAAGCGAACACAGGGAGAACATGCAAACTCCACAAAGAAACGCCAACTGACCCAGCCAGGACTCAAGCGTTCTTGCTGTGAGGCGACAGTGCTAACCACTGAGCCACCTTGCCACCTCTAGATATATATTTAAATAATTAAAACTACAGAATGGTATTTTGTAAAACTATTATAATTATTATACACTGTATTTCTAGTATGACATGTACTCACAAATATAGTCACATGTGTTTATAATATTTATATACACATATTATATATATATATATATATATATTTAAGAATCAATTTGTTCTTGGCTAAATATACGTATATATGCTTTATTTAAGAAGCACTGCACAAATGTTCTTGAAGTATCTAGATCCCTTTGGTGTCTACAATTTGGTTTAAACTACATGAATAATTCAGATCAAGAGTGGAATTGTAAAACCATGAGATGATCAAAATAACAGCGGCACATACAGCTCAGTACAGGAACAGTATATTAGGAATTATACAGAAAGGGGTTTCAAATTTGAGAGTCAATCATTCTGCTGCTGTAATGAATAAAGAAAATCCTCAGGTTAAGTGAATCTATTCACAATAATGGATTCATCTCAGAGATGAAAAGGGAAGGTACAGCTCTTCTTGGTTGATGAAAAGTCATAGCAATACCCTGGGTTGAATTCAGGCCGAGGGAGCAACTCTTATTGTAACAAAAATAAACAGGGTTTAAAATGAAGCGCTGCTTCTGTAACTGCATTATTACTGCAAGCTGTCTTAACACACATTTTGAGCTCTGCTGGAGGTTTCTGAATCCTGCTGAAAGCTGTAAGAATGGGAGTCCGCCTGTTCTCTGACCGTTTTCTGAGATGTCCAGGTCTCTGCAGTGCAGGGGCTAGACATGGCTGATTAATTATTCATTAGCCTTATGAATATTTGATCAGGTGTCAGAGTTTAGCAAGACTGATATCACTCGCGGGACCTGTGGACCTTGAGCTGATGAGTTGAGCTTTACTCGGAGGAAAGCGAAAGTGTTTTCATGTGCGTTTTTGTGAGCCTTAGTTCGGTTGTGGTATTAAAACATTTTTGATTTAAGGTTAATACATTTGATTATACTTTTGGCTTATGCTACACAGCAAAAAAAAATTCTTAGTGGGGTTTATTTATAAACTAATTTTGAGAGGATCACATGCCTATGATTGAACACAGCTGGTACCACATCAGCTCCACGTATTGCACCAATCAGACGAATCCTGACACACTATAAATTACGAGAGCCTTCTACTCTAGTCATCTTTGTCTTGAAAACCCCCCCTTCCACCCCAACTCTCACCCTTCTCTGATAGGACGGCACGGTGGCCCAGTGGTTATCACTGTTGCCTCACAGCAAGAACGCCGCTGGTTTGGCCCCTCCCTGAGCTAGTTGGCATTTCTGTGTGGAGTTTGCATGTTATCCCCCAGTTCACCTGGGTTTTCCCCGGGTTCCCCGGTTTCCTCCCACCATCCAAAAACATACAACATAAGTAAACTGACTACTTTAAAACAGCATCTTAAGGCAACTGTAGTCAGATATATCTCAAGACGTTCACAAGTGGGAGGAGTTCTCGAGACTTACCCCCGCTCAAACTCTCCTCTCGCCCTTCAAACGGGAGGGAGCCTCGGGCTCAAGGTTTATTATCAAATACGCTTTATTATCAATAATTTGTGATTAGCAAATTAAATTATGTATTTTGTTATTTTCCTGTAAAGATATATAAGTGATTTTAAATGGGAATGAAAAAGAGTAATTTAAAATACTCTACAAAAAGTTTGAAAGATTTTTGGGTCACACTTTACAATAAGGTTCCACTAGTTCATGTATTTACTAACATGAACCAAGAATAAACAATACTTGTACAACATTTATTAAGTAATCATAGCTAAACAATTGCTGATGTATTATTAAAACCCTTTTTTAAAAGGCTGTGCTTGTTAACTTTAGTTTACATTTTAGAAAACATTTTAGAAAACATTTTAGAAAACATTTTTACAGCGTGGGCATTTGATGCGTTTGGTCTTTACTTGCCCACAAGTTAAGTAGGCAATCTAAGACGAGGACCAGCACACACTTGCATATGCACTAATATCCTCCCACTTGAATGCTCTATTGTTTTGAGACAAACAGACAAACAGTTGCAGATCTTCGTCAGCTTTCTGACCCTGCCTTTCTCTCGACAGCAGAAAAACAAGACTAGATATAATGGAACACGATCAATGTTGCCATTTTTGCTTAAACATTTTTCTCTATACTCAAATCTTACAATCTAAATGTTTTAGATATGAAAGCCGTCTCAGTTAAAATATAAAGATGTTTTTCTCACTGTCTTACTAGTAGATCTTCGTGTTGGCCGACACCTCCTCACATCCCAGTATTCATTGCCTGGCAACCCTGTAACCAAGCACGGCCACATTGACCTACGCACCTCCATGGATGGCAAATACAAAGAGATTGCAGAGGTAAACGAAGCACGAATTCACAACACTCATGATGCTTTTTGGTGCCATTCTGACCCAAATTTCTGGTATTTAAAATTTTTAACAACATCAGCATAAAACTTGTGAAGTAGTACAAGGCTTGTAGGAATGTAATAAGTCATTAAAAAAGTGATAAAAATGTTTATTTCACAGCTTCACGGTTTATTTATTTTTCCTTCAGCTTAGTCCCTGAATTATCAAGAGTAATTAAACAACATGTATTAAAAAAAAAAAAAACATTTGCAAGCTAGTACCAGGTTTTTTCGCACAACCTCAGCAAAGCAGTCTTGAAAAACATAGAAAATAGCTTTGGCCAAATATACCAAATCACAATTCCATGGTTTGCTTTACAGCTATAAAGAAGAGAATGTCTCCTTTAAATATTTTTTATCACAGACATTACTGAATGATAATAAACAATGTACTTGCTTTAATATTTGTATTCGTTTTGTGATTGTGCAAATGTGTGTGTGTAGGAGCTGTTCTCCCGCAGTCTGGCAGAGAGCGAGATGCGCAGCGCTCCATATGAGTTCCCGGAGGAAAGCCCCATCGAGCAGCTGGAGGAGAGGCGGCACAGACTCGAGCGGCAGATCAGCCAAGATATCAAGTAGTGCATCCCATCATCCATCATCTTTCTTGAAGTTCTTACAAACATTGAACTCATCCTCGTTTTTATCCTGTTTTCTTAACCCTTGTGTTCTTGTTATTGTAGAAGTTTTGAAAAATGTCAAAGCATTTTCCCAAAGTATGTCAAAATAAGATTTGTCACCAAAAATCATTTCATTTGCTGTAACAGAGAAAGTTGTGCCCAAATTAAGACTCAAAGTCACCCTAGAGTGGATGAAAACATCCACAGCAGCACACAAGGGTTAATCCCAAATTCTCTATTTCTTAAGCTAACAAATTGTTTTGATCCCAATATTTAACTAACACAAAAGTCTAGCTTAGAGCTTGTGTAGCAGCAAAGTTTTGCTGGTAAATCTAGTCAACCAGTATGCTGTATGGATTTCAACTAGTTAACCAGGATTATTATAGCCAACTATTAAAACACTCAGTAAGACGTGGATATCTTTCATTAACCTTTTTAAAAACCTTTTTGAAAACCAGCAGCCATAACAAAACACAACATGAACATCATTCTAGTGTTCATGTGCATTAGCTTTTTCAGCTGGGATTTTGTAATGTTCTCATTACTGCACGAGCCAATATTAGTCCAGCATTCATTGGACTGTATGCACATGTGAACTTTGCCCCACAGAAAGTTAATTAAATGCTCATTCTCTTGAGGTTTGAGCCTGATATCCTTCTACGAGCCAAACAGGACTTCATGAAAACAGACAGCGCTACAGACCTGGAGTGAGTGCCTTTAATGTCTTCTTTGATGATCAGTGTTTGTTGACTAATCCACTAGATAATTCTGACATCACATGCCATAGTTTCAGGGTCCAAATGCTTGACCAGATGCCAAAAATCGAACAACAAATGGTACTAACCTAACTAACTAACAGGAAACATTCTCAGAACATTACATAACATTCGTCAAAAGTTTTTTGTAAGTTTTAATATGTAACGTAATTAAAATTGTGTTATTGGAACCATTCTTGTAATATTGTTAGCGTTACGACTTTCAAGTTTGGCTCTAGGGGTTAAAAGAGGTAACATTTGGTGTGATTAAATTTTGTGGTGAGTTGGTGGCAAAATAGCAAAACGACAACCAAAATACTTTAAAATTAAGGGAATTTATTTACAAAAGTGAAACAGCCAAAATATTATATACAAGATGGAATCTCACAATAGAAAATAAATCAATCAATACTGTATATATTTTGGATGGAGAAATGAAAATTAAGGGGCGCCAAATAAAAGAAAGCAATATAACCAACCCCAAAACTATCTGAAATTACCCTCTAAACTATCTAATACAAAATAAACAAACAAAACATCTTTAGCATTTTCACGCTTTATCTAAAACTACTCTTCTAACTGCAAATACGGAGAAATCTCACAGCGGGTGCGCGCACTTCTAAACTAGTGTGTGTAGACAGTGGCGTTATCTGCGTGATGCGAGGTGTATGTCACCTATATTTAAACTCCTCGAATCTCAGGGGTATTTGGACACCAGAGATCAGGGATCGTCAAATACACATATGCAGGATGGTAACAACAAGAGCAAGAACAAAATCAGAACTCTAAAGTCACGTCAATATCATAGCACATAACAACAAGCCAAAACACACACAAAAAAGGCAAGCAAGACAGCAAGCAAGAGAGAACGAGCTTCCCCGCTCGCGTCTCTTTAAACTTTGAGCTTCCCTCCTGATTGGGAGCGAAGGTGATGACGTCACAGGGAGTAATGGAGATTGACATCTTCACGGACGAATGAAATACTGGAGTGGGCAATCCTAAGAATTGACAGAGTGAGAGAGAGTGAGAGATAGATAGAGAGAGAGAGAGAGAGAGAGAGAGAGAGAGAGAGCGCACACACACACACACACACACACACACACACACACAAGCAAAACATACAGGCATATACATATGGCCATAACAGTTAGAATACATTCTTCAAGCAATAATATAATGTGGAAGGAATGTTCTAATAACCATTTAAATTGTAGACATGAATATAACATGAAACCTTGTGAAAACATTTTGAATAATGTCATTATAACCAAAAAATAATGTTAATACATAATCCATAATCTGAAGATTTTGAAAAATCAAATAAAATAAATGTACATGTAAATGAATGGGAATGTTAAGAGTGATGTTTTTTGGAACCTCAAATTGTTAACAGGAAATATATACTTACAGTTTTTTGTACATAAGGTAAATATCCATGTCTAATTTCAGAGAGTTCATATTTTGCAAATGGATGCAGCAGAGTCTGTAGTGAACATCGTGAATTTGTAAAAGCTTAAATGTAACATGACAAAACAGTAGTCATAAATGGCTATTGGGGAGTTTAATTCAACTGATTATCCAGAAAGAGCATTTCATACATCAGAACTTAACAAGCACATTGTATCTCTGGTTTTTGTCAGGTACATGAAAGAACAGAGCGAGACACCCAAAGAAGACTATCCCGAGAGAGAGCTCATCCCGGAGAGAGAGTACCAGAGAGTCACTATCTCTGGAGAGGAGAAGTGCGGGGTACAGACAGACCTCTTTAGCTTTGTTTGTTACACCAAAACAAGATGTTGTTGACAGAACTGGAGTGGACACTACAGACATTACATAAACTCCTCAGGGAGAAACATTTTTCACACATACACATGCACACACAAAAACACACAACACACGCACACAAATACACAAACCCCAGCGAAAACACAGGCTGACAGCAACACAGCTGAAGGGTTTTGACACACTGATGACGAAAGATGTGTTTTGTTTTTTTTCATAAAACTAAATTATGTTTGACTCTTATATTAAAAAAGACCTTTATTAGAAAGATATGATACATATCAAACAAAAAATAACATTAAACTACATTTTAAAATCCAATAAGGAAAAATAATTCTTTTTTTTTAAATAAAAACAGAATAAAATAAATGAATATTTGCTACATTTGGTTAAATAAATTAGATGAATGTCCAACAATAAAGTCATTCATTCATTCATTTTTCTCCGGCTTAGTCCTTTTATTTATCAGTGGTCACCACAGAGGAATGAACTACCCACTTATCCAGTATATGTTTTACACAGCGGATGCCCTTTCACTGGAAAACACCCATACAACTCTGGCATTTACACACATACACTACAGCTAATTTAGTTTATTCAATTCACCTGTACCGCATGTCTTTGGACTTGTGGGGGAAACCGGAGGACCTGGGGGAAACACACGCCAACACGGGGAGAACATGCAAACTCCACACAGAAATGCCAACTGGCCCAGCTGGGACTCGAACCAGCGACCTTCTTGCTGTGAGGCAGCAATGCTAACCCTTAATAAAGTCAATAAATGATAAGATAAACAAGATATTAAATATGTTAACGAATAAATACAATGCTGTCTGTGAGTAGAAACAAGTGATGTGAATGATATTTTCCAGAGATGTTTATAATATTTTAAGTTTTGCTGTATAAATTGCATCTAAATACAAATAACTCTTTAGATTTACATTTTATGATGGGGAAAAGCTAAAACTAAGACTAAACTTTTTTAAATAAAGCAAATGGTTGAAATGACAAAAGCACAACAAAAGTACTTTAACATTAAAATTAAAATGAAAGAAAAGGAAAGTGGAATGTAGCCTTGCTTGTTTCCTGTTTGAATGAGTTGGAATGAATAATTTGAGTGAATGATTCAATGAATGGGGCGCCACGGTGGCATAGTGGGTAGCACGATTGCCTCACTGCAGGAAGGTTGCTGGTCAGTTTGCATTTCTGTGTGGAGTTTGCATGCTCTCCCCGTGTTCACATGGGTTTTCCCCACAAAGAAATATGGTATAGGTGAATTGGGTAGGCTAAATTGTCTGTAGTGTGTGTGTGTGTGGATGTTTCCCAGTGATGGGTTGCAGCTGGAAGGGCATCCGCTGCGTAAAACATATGCTGGATAAGTTGGCGGTTCATTCCGCTTTGGCAACCCCGTATTAATAAAGTGACTAAGCCGAAAAGAAAACGAATGAATGAATAAATGATTCAATGAATAAATGACACCACCTACTGGCATAACATATGTATTCTGTAAACGGAGAGATGATTAACTTCGCTGACTTTCAGACCCTGTTTAATTGTGTCATCCTCTCTTTTTACCACAGGTTCCATTCACTGACCTGCTGGATGCTGCTAAGTGTGTGGTGAAAGCTCTGTTCATCCGAGAGAAGTACATCGCTCTGTCCTTGCAGAGCTTCAGCAGGACCACAGCACGATACTTGCAGGAGGAGCTGAGCGAGCAAACGCCGGACATCAACACCTTCGACGAGATGTCCGAGTCCTCCGTCTCTGCAGGTACATTTATTTCATATATTGTGAGCGTTGATAGAAGGATTTTATATCATTATATTTTTTATTTCTAAAGTACACAACAAATATTAGAGACACATTAGATTTATCTATGTTGTAGTAAGTGGAATAATTTTCAGTTGAACGTTTTATATGCAATTGAATTCAGTTAACTGTAGAAGGAAGTGAAAGCAGGTGCTCTGTTTAGAGATTCAGTATCTGTTTATGAACCACAAGTGATCGGTTTAACCACACAAACATTTTTCTGCTCATTGAAGCTGCCGCTCATATTAAAGCAATTTTTTGTCATAATTGCGTCAACAATGACGTTCCTATGTCTCATAATTGTTTTATTGTATTATTTATTTATATTTACATTCATATATAAACTTACAAAAATATTATTTGCTCTTTAGAATTGCCATTAATAGGCATGTGCTTTGAAAAATGCTCATTTTGTGTTTTATTTATACTGGTAATGTATTTTATATGTAAATGATCATGTGACACTAGAGACTAGAGTAATAGTGATAAAAATTAAATAATAAGGAATACATTTTATAAATATTCTTTATATGAATATAAATAGATGGTGTTGTTCATGTTTTTACGAAACTACATTACATAAGAAAAGTAGTAATTTTATTATTTTATTTTTAACAGCTTTTTACTAAAATTATAATGCGGCCTTAGTCAGCAGTATAGGCTTATTTTAAAAACATTTTAAAAATCTTACACATCCTAAAATCTTTATAGACAATGTACATATGAAGCATAATTAATACACTCCACTTAAATGTTTAATATACCTCAAATTTAAAAAGTCAAATTTAAATGTCAAGGTATGGGTGAACACATTTCATTCAAAGTAACAGAAAATTATGAAACAATTAAACAATTGCTTTTGGAAAAAGTCTTATTTGTTTTATTTCCGCTAGAATAAAAGCAATTTTAAAAAACATTTAAAGGTAAAAATTATAAGCCCCTTTTAGCTATTTTTTTTGCAGCAGTCTGTCTGTATACAATAACTTGCCTAGTTATTACCCTAGCCTTCCTAGTTAACCCAAATAACCTAGTTAAGCCTTTAAAAGTCACTTTAAGCTGTATAGAAGTGTCTTGAAAAATATCTAGTAAAATATTATTTACTGTCATCATGACAAAGATAAAATAAATCAGTTATTAGAGATGAGTTATTAAAACTAATATGATAATAAATGTGTTGAAAAAATCTTCTCTCCGTTAAACAGAAGTTGGGGAAAAAATAAACAGGGGGCTAATGCTTCAGAGGGGGCTAATAATTCTGACTTCTACTGTATATAAACGGATTTGTGATCATACAAGATTAATTTTGTCAAATAATCTATTATATGATGGGCAATCACACTACATAAAATTTTAGTATGTCTTCTATAAATCCTGGTAAAATTATATAATAACCCCTCACAGCATTTGAATCTTTCACTGTATTTTTAATTAAATAATGGCAGCCTTGTTGTGCACAATAAAAATATGCCATAAACATTCAACATTTTACCAACCCCACACTTTTGAACAGTAGTGTATGTTTATAATGAGGGGTCGTTTTTCCTGTAATCTGTTTTCAGTTATAAAACAACTGAATCTTCTTTAATTACTTTGTGTTTGTTCTCTGTAGATGCAACAGTTCACCCACCTGTGTCAAAAACCCACCCGTATGAGAGTCTTGACCCTGCCAACATGCCACCAGCACTGGGCTACACATGCAAGATGGTGGATGGTGTTGTTCATGTGTACACACACAAGTAAGACGTCTGATCATTTCCAAAAGCAGTTAACAATGATATATGTGTAGTTACCTATTAAAAATACTTGGCGAGACCCAGTTGGAAGTTTCTAGAATAAAGTAGTTGCTTTTTCTTTCTTTTTAAACATTTTTTCATGTTTATTGAACATTTTTCTTCCGTTTTGTTTCACAATGTCTGCCAGTTCGTCAGAGTTGGACCTGCCATACCCGGATCTTCGGGAATACATCACTGATATGAACATGATGATGGCGCTCATCATTAATGGGCCAGTGTAAGTCCTTAATCAGCCTGTACTGTAGATGTAAGCTGATCTTAGAGCGAGTGCCTTTGCTTGATTGAAAGCATCAGCTCTGACCTTGTGGAAGAATAAAAATGAAATGAACACCTCCTGACTGAGATAAAGACCTGTAATTAATCTGTAATCGGAATTATGTCCCAAAGATGAAAAGGTGGCAGTGTCTGATTTAAATATGACCCCAAAATACCCAGAGCTGGTCTGATCTGCTAGAGATTAAGGATTTCTGATTTTAGATTTTTCCCTCAACAGGAAATCATTCTGCTATCGGCGACTGCAGTATCTCAGCTCCAAATTCCAGATGCATGTCCTCTTAAATGAAATGAAAGAATTGGCGGCACAGAAAAAAGTTCCTCACCGCGATTTCTACAACATCAGGAAGGTCTGTTGTTCCAGTGACATGAAGACTAAAATAAAATTCATTCAGATTCCTTAGTGGTCATTATAGGCAAAGTCAAATATTTAACAAATCATCCTTGCTCTGTTCTGGCCACTAACATTTGATGTTCTTCTTCAGGTGGACACACACATCCATGCCTCGTCCTGCATGAATCAGAAGCACCTTCTGCGCTTCATTAAAAGAGCCATGAAGAAATATCCAGGAGAAATCGTCCATGTTGAACAAGGCCGAGGACAAACCTTGACAGAAGTGTTTGAGAGCATGAACCTTACGGCCTTTGACCTCAGTGTGGATACTCTGGATATGCATGCGGTAAGATCTGTCAAAGTGAGCTAGAATGTTTACTTTATTCTTCTAGTAAATAACTTAAGCCAATTATTTTCATGTATTTAGGGAGAAGTTATGATGAATTAACATGTTGTAAATCCAGCAAAATCAGATTCTTCTCTGAATTGTTTGTGGGAATAACTTTTCTGTGGACAAAGTTTTGGAAAGCATGTGCAAAAACGTTGCAGTTTTTGTCTATAAAGGTTATCATAATGTATCAAATATGAAAAAGTACACTGTTACTGACAGATTTCTTTACCAGAATTAGTATTGATCATAACAGTCAAATTATATTATGTTAAATCTTTAAATTACAATTTGTAAAATACAAAATATGCATTTCATCATTTAATTCATACACATACGAATTTCTAAAACAAGAAATTTTAATTCTAAAACAAATTTAGAATTTCCATTCATTTGGCAAATAGATTCAACAAAATAAATTAAAATAAATTAAAAATATTAAATATTTATTAAATAAATTAACATGTTGTAAATCCAGCAGTAAGTCCACTGCAGCACGGACTAACATGGCAGTTCCTATCACCCATCATAGATCAAAAAATATGATCTGTATTAGGCTGGTTAAACAACGAATTAGAATATATTAGATTTTTCAGACTACAATTAAGATGTTTGTCGATATTTGCAGAAAAGGAAATAAAACTGATTAAACTGACTGATGCATCGCCATTGAAATGCATTCTAAATAACGGTCACGTTAAAAAACTCAAGCAGAGGGTTAGCGGGAGTATTTAAAACTTATGTTTGAAAGGGTTAAAATACAATGTGGTGATTTGTAAATGATAACCAGAATCAATAATTTTATCCTGTATAGTGTTTCATAGTAAACCAATGGCATATCTGGGACGCTTCATAACATCCTGACAGAAAGGCTTATAACATGTTTAATTTTTTTCCCCCACCCTCCACATAAGATTCAGTTGCATTTGGGACGTTGACCAATAAGTGCACAAAAGCTTGTCAATAGCTAGTTAAATGATGCTATTGCTGCTTGTTGGTATAGCACAATGTATATGCAGTGTGCACTTTTGAGTTTTCTTAATTATTTTCTTATTTTTTTATTTTATTTTTTTGGTAGCTACTGGTTGCTATGCTTTTTTTGGAAAGTCAAAAAAATCTCACACATTGTTTATAATTTAACACTTTGTCATGACTGGCCATATATAGTCTGACATGTTGCTTTTTCACAACAAAACAAAAAGTTAAGCATAATCTGAAATCGTGACTATTGTAACAGACAAAAAAATAATAATCTTGTGATTTAAAACCTTAATGTCTTGACCAAGATTTTATGGAAACACTTTAGTTTGGAGAACAAATATTTTCTATTTGCTGCAGCTTTTGCCTAATAAATTTCTATTTTGTTGCTACATAGGTTGTAACTTTTATGTACGGGATATGATATATGAAAACTAACCATAATTTTCAAAAAAGGAAAGCATTTAGACATTCATTTTGTTATTTACTCCAGTCTTCAGATTTACACAATCCTTCCCAAATTATAATATGCTGAGAAATCATAATATACTTTTTGGATTGTTCAGGATACGTGTACATAGAAAAATGTTAATGTCCCTTTCATCCTACCTTTGTGTTGATCTAGAATAAAATGATTAATTTCTTAAAAATAAATGACTTACCAAACTTTTTAACTTTACAGTTTGATGTTCTATCTTGTTCATATTATTCGTTAAATACTAAATAAAGTAGATAAATAAATAAACTGAAACCTGGAATCAACAATAGAACACAACAGTTCTGAATCTGAAGTTATCTTGTAGTTCAATGTTGATTCACACAGTAGATGCCAAAGCAAACATCTAGTGGGAGCTCCAGACTCCATGTGTTTGTGTGGGATCTGGGTCACTCTCACTGAAAATATGTAGCACAGCGTTGCAGATGCAGTCGCACACACTTAGAGGGTTTGCACTTAAGTGAGAACTGAATAAGCTGATGAATGAACTGTTGTTCTCTAAATGAACGCTATACAACCTTGACTGCAGTTTAATGGCTCTCTAAATCATGTGAATAATAATCTTATATTACCAGAGATTCTTCTCTGAATTGTTTGTGGAAATAACTATTCTGTGGACAAAGTTTTTTTAAAGCATGTGCAAAAACTTTGCAGTTTTTGCCCATAGAGGTTATCATAATGTATCAAATATGAAAAAGTACACTGTTACTGACAGATTTCTTTACCAGCATTAGCATTAGTATCATAACTGTCAAATTAATATATGTTAAATCTTTAAACTACAATTAGTTTTAATGCCACTGTTGTACAACTTTCTTATGTGTACATACAAAACAAATTCAGAATTTCCAATCATTTGGTAAATAGATTCAACAAAATAAATTAAATATATGAAAAATATTAAATATTAAAAAATAATAATAAAAATAATTCAAGATTGAAGTCTTGTCCATAAAATCGAAATTTAATGTGCTAGAAAGCATGGCTTTTTTCTTTAATGGTATAACTGCAAACTATATTCCTTTGCTTGGCAGGCACGTTGAGTTTTACTCGTCACAATGTCAGACAGATCCGTAAACAAATGCGTGTTTATTTTCAAAGAAAAAACAAAAATTCCAAGTATTTCTTACATCCTGCATCCTTATAAAACCTTTAAATGTGTCACCTACGGCGTTTAGACACACGATTGCAAGATATCCTTTTTTACTGACAACAGACGGTAAGAAAACTGTTTCTCCAATACCTGCACTAACAACTTCACGTCTCGCGAGAAGACAACGCGAGAATTAAAGAAACGTCACACAAATTATACATGATAAAACATTAAAAAAAAAAAATTTGCTATACATAAATGTGAAACATAAATTCGGCAGGAATTATAATTTTAGTTCACACATACATAATGTAACATTTCAACAACAAAATAATATAAAATTATTAACATTAAACTGGCTCTTACACATGGTATATTTACTATATTTATGAAATATTTAATAGGGACGTTTTGTCCTAAATGTTCTTAGTGTACCTTTTGGTCCCACTTTATATTAAGTGTCCTTAACTACTATGTACTTGCATCAAAAAATAAATACAATGTACTTACTGTGTTCATAATGTATTTGAGAACACCTGTGGTGCTCTTGAGTTGGTATAGGCGTAGGGTTAAGGACAAGTTTGGTGGTATCGGTAGGTTTAGAGGGGGTTAAGGTGTAAGTGATGGTCAACAGTGTATTTACAAATGTAATTACAGAAATTAGTTACAGATGTAATTACATGCAGGTATTTAATCAACATAAGTACAATGTAAAAACATGTATTTACACAATAAGTACATTGTAACAAATTATTAATTTAGGTGTAAGTACATATTAGTTAAAGACACTTAATATAAAGTGGGACCTAACTTTTTTTTCTACCTGTTGTAATATAGATGTATAAAAGGAAGAGTACAATAAAAAATACACACATTTTACACCAAAATTTTTGCTGTTTGCTTTAACACAACCAAAATATCACAGAATTATAAATAAAATGAACATGTTCATAAGGATGTGCTAGAGTTAAATAATTTTGAAAAATTCTCTCTTTCCCACAGGACCGAAACACATTCCACCGCTTTGATAAGTTCAACTCCAAATACAACCCCATTGGAGAGTCCATACTACGAGAAATCTTTATCAAAACTGACAACCACATTGAGGGCAAATACTTTGGGCACATAATCAAGGTATGAGTTTTTGCTTATAATCATTGATGCATGAAAATGTTGATGAATGGGGTTTTATAGGATGACTTGCGCCCCCTGCAGATGGTTGTGTGCTGGTGTGTTTTAGGAGGTGATGGCAGACCTGGAGGAGAGCAAATATCAGAATGTGGAGCTGCGTCTCTCCATCTACGGAAGATCAAGAGATGAATGGGATAAACTGGCTCAGTGGGCCGTCACACACAAGGTTTATTCAGATAATGTGCGCTGGCTGGTGCAGGTGCCACGGCTATTGTGAGTATATGGACAATATGAAATATCAATGCAAATGTCTATTTGCCTACTTTTTTATGAAACCAAAAAATATATACTGTACCATTTTGATAAATGGAACACATTTTAGGTATGTAACCTAAAGCACAAATTGCAAAGAATTTGAGTTGCATTTAACATCCATTTTATGTGCTTTCAAAAAGGATCTGACAATTGAGATTAAACTGAAAAGCTTATAAGTATACTAATTTCCAAAATCCTTTCACTTACCAAAATTATCTATTTCAGATGAAATCTCAGGCTATAGCTATCCCTGAGATGCAAAGATGAGGTAACAGTTTGTTCCTTTCCCCTGCAGTGATGTTTACCACACTAAAAAACAGCTGTCGAACTTCCAGGAGATGTTAGCGAATATTTTCATGCCTCTGTTTGAGGTCACTGTCAATCCCAGCAGCCACCCACACCTGCACCTCTTCCTGCAACACGTAAGTAGACTTTCTGTCTTATAATAAAGTTAGTTTAGGTGTAAAAATATATATTTCATTGTGTATTGTGTGGATTGAAGGCCTGCAAACTGAAGATTATGTAATGCTCAATATTTGATGAAATGCCCAGTTTATTTACATGAGACATTTGCTTTAGATTTTGCCAAGGACTGTGATTAAAGATCTGGCCAAGTGAAGTTTCAAACTCTTGGCTTTTACATTTATTATTGTCCATATAATGAGACGACTGAAAGTTTCTTTCTGAAAGTTTTTTTTTAAAAATAGGCTCAATTTACAACTCCCCTAAAGATAAACTGTTGAGTTTTGTCATTTTTGAATCCATTCAGCTGATCTCCAGGTCTAGCAGGAGCACTTTTAGCTTATTTTAGCATAAATAATTGAAACAGATTAGACCATTAGCATCTCACTCAAAATTAACCCAAGAAATTCATAAATTTTCCTATTTAAAGCTTTATAGTTAGATCATGGACCAGCAATGGAAAATGAAAATTTCCATTGCTGATATAAGTTGAAATTTTCTAGGTGGATATACATAGGAACTATACTTTCATTCTTTTGTAACGATCAAGGAACTTTGCTGCCATATCATAGTGGCAGCAGGCACAATGATATTTCGCAGGGCATGAAAACAGTCCCCAGGCCAAGTCCTTCACTTGAACTACCAGTTCGAATACCTCTATCATTGCACTTATGGTACGACAGCAAAGTTCCTTGATCATTACGTTGGAATGAGAGTAAAGATCCTATCTATATTGTCCTAAAAAATAGCAATACTTCATTTACTGTCAGTCTTAGTACACAATCTAATTCAAATCCAATTAAAGTCTAGTTAAATCTTTAAATAGGTAAACATTTTAGAAATTTTGAGGGAGATGCTAATGAACTAATCTTATTCAATTATGTAGGCTAAGCTAAGCTAAGCTAAAAGTGGAGTGCTTCTTTAAGATAAGAAAGTGTCTGTCATTAAACTTCACCTGTGGTAGTTAAATCACGAGATCCCACTTCACCAGCCATAACCGTTCACACACATAGAGTAAGTATGCTCAAAGTTACGTTATGTCGCTCTTTAGGTTGTTGGGTTTGACAGTGTGGATGATGAGTCCAAACCTGAGCATCACATCTTTAATCTGGACAGTCCTAAACCTGTCAACTGGACGGATGAAGACAATCCTCCATACTCTTATTATCTGTACTACATGTATGCAAACATGACTGTACTCAACCACCTGCGCAGGTATTTCATCCACCTTTTGCTTATCACAATACATTTTAATATTTAAGGTTAAAACTGCCAATTTCATGTTGATTTGAGATTTTAGATATCTGAACAAAGTTTAAAGGGATAGATCACCCAAAAATGAAAATTTCACCATTATTAATTACTTCTCTCCCTCAAGTGGTTACAAACTGTTTGAGTTGCTTTCTTCTGTTGAAAACAAACATTAAAAACATATTTTGTAGACTGATGGAAACTGGCTCAACCAAAGAAATCAACTTATTAAAGTTTTGATCACTTGAGGGTGAGTAAACTGCATCATTCACGTCTCTCAACAGGCAAAGAAACTTGAATTCGTTCGTGTTGCGTCCGCACTGTGGAGAAGCAGGGCCGATTCACCACCTCGTGTCTGGATTCATGCTGTCAGAGAATATTTCCCATGGCCTACTTCTGAGAAAAGTAAAGACACTCTAGATACTTTTACTGGCTCACGGTTGCCTTAGAAATCTGTTCTGCTCGGATTTAAGGCATGCTCATATATTTATTTATTAATGCTTTTACATGTAAGTGTTTGTGTTAGACCAAGGCCACATCACACTTTTGAGAAGTGCCAGTATTGAACAATACACTTCATTGTAGCCATCAAACACCTTCAACTTAGATTTTTCAGTCAGTCCTTGAAAGCAACATCAGAACAATAGCTATGTCCCAGTTGAGTAAATCGTAATATTTTAATAATTTTTGAAAATTAAAATAAAAACACACTGTTTAGATTATATTTTTGTGCTGGTTTTGGACTGTCATGGATATAAATTCATTTTTGATACAGCCGATTTCATTTTAAATGTTCCAGTTATTATTTATATAATACTTAGGGTTTTTTTTCAAGAGTGGATGACATGAAGTCCCCTTACATAAACAACACACTTTTAGCATGATGGTTCAAATTAGCACAATTATCCATGACATTAACTTGAAATGTCATCAGTTTCATTATCTAGCTGTTACCCATACCAAATCTTAAAGCAAGGAAAAGTCATGATAGTGCTACATGCATCCTTGCTGGAAAATAAAGGCAACTCTCATAGTGTAAAACAGCACTTTCTAAATTCCTTCCTTCATTTCATTCACTCATCTCTTATAAAGTGCTCCTAGATACAAGGGAATCAGTAAAAAATTGAAAGATTTCGGACGTAGTCTTTAGAAAATCTGAATCCGAAATCTGTCTAATTATGTTCTCTCTCTGGTTCATCTATGATCTCTCAAAAATATCCAGTCCCCATCGACGCACTGTACTGTGAAGAATCCATCTGTGGTGTCCTTCATGGCCGGTAAAATAAGGACACATATGGAAGCCAGATTTGCAGGCCGCATTTAAAATGAAACAGCCTTCATTGTGCTGCAGTGACGCACTCGCTTTTGTAAATGGTCTCCGAAGAATTCAGCCTTTCAGTTGAGCTAAAAGACAGAGCTAATTTACTTATTTTTATAGTCTTTGTGAAATCAAAATAGAGTTTTTTCGGCATTATCAGTATATTAGTCTTGAGAATATTTATAATCTAGCGTGCTCCAAAATAGTGGTACCATTTTCATTTAGAAGATAGAAACATTCAAAGCTTGCAGTTTGTCACTTCCATCTAAATCAGGGGTGTCCAAAGTTTTTGGGCCGAGGTCCAGATGCAAAAAACAAAACGTTGTCCTGGACCAAATTTTACAATTTCACAGACACGCATATACATATATGTATGTGTCTGTGTATTATTATGGAATTATTTTCTACATTTTAAAATCATAATATATATTTTACTCACCATAAACTCTGTTAATGTGAACAGTGATGTTGTGCTTTCAATTTCAGAATTTATGCCAAGTCAGGAGTGAGTCATGTAGTAGATATACGTAGCAAATCACAGAGGTGGCTGTGAACTTTTGTTTAAATTCATCAGTGATACAGTTTGCTCACATATATGTGGAACCAAACAGACTCATCATCCTTTTTGAATGGCGTTTCATCAAGGGAAATTTGAATGAATCCAAACTCTTGTAAAACTCGGACATTTCCTGCACTCGCTGTTGATTTTACTTCGCCAAAACGAGGTTATCAATTATGTTTCTTTCAGTGTGGTCTAATTGAAGGCACGTGATACCGACACCCGGTGGTTATTTATTGAATTACATTTATTTTGTACAGCGGGCCAGATTCTATTAATCTGGATTCTATTAATATTTATAAAAAGCCTATTTTATAAAAACTACGGCTCGCGGGCCATATGCATCCCACAATCAGTTTAGTGACGGCCCGCGAGCCGTGGTTTGGACACCCCTGATCTAAATGTATCAATTTTTTTTTTGACGTCAGTTTCTCATCATATTGTCTGACCAATCAAATGCTCTCTAGTATCTGACATGCCCCGCCCCCTTGCCCTACTCATTTGCTTTTCATTTGATGCCCTTGAGCTCAACCACTCTAACTAGCAGAGCTGTGATAAAAATGAAACGCTATTGGCTGTTTTTCTTACAGGGAGGAGCTACAGTATGTCCCACCCTGTCTTCATGTTTCGGTTGACGTTGTCACAAAATGCACATATCAAAGCTCTCTTCATTTCCTTGCAAACACTCAAGAGTTTATGAGTCCACCCAATGTTTTAGAGTGATATGTTGCTGTATTTCCCTCAGGCTCCTGTACTGCAGTATCTGTATTATCTGGCTCAGATTGGCATTGCCATGTCGCCGCTCAGCAACAACAGCCTCTTCCTCAGTTACCATCGAAATCCACTGCCTGAATATCTGTCCAGAGGTCTTATGGTGTCTTTGTCCACTGACGACCCTCTGCAGTTCCACTTCACCAAGGTCAGAAGTCAAACCACACCGTCCGATATGAAGCGTTTTTACTTAATGTGTGGATGAACGTGTTAGACTGAGTGTGTGTGGTTTGTTCAGGAGCCGCTGATGGAGGAGTACAGCATCGCCGCTCAGGTGTGGAAGCTGAGCTCATGTGACATGTGTGAACTGGCCCGAAACAGTGTGCTCATGAGCGGATTTTCACACCAGGTGCTCACAGCTACATTTACACATCTGTCAAAGCACTATTGTGCTCCTTTTGACTTTTACTTTTTTGGTGACATGTTACACTAAGTTAATGTATTAGTTAATGTATTGAAAGCATAATCTAACAATAAGCCTAAAATTTTATATTAATGTAGTTGATACTTTTTATTTTGTGATTTTATAATTTAGATATTTGTATAACTTGAATAATTTAACTTAATTGAATTATGTTTTATTCTTTAAAGAATAAATCTGATCACACTTTTGGTAAAATAAAATACAGGAAAAAAAATTAAGCAGCACATATTTTTAACATTTATAATAAAAATGAATGTTTCTTGGGCACCAAATCAGCATATTAGATTGGTCTCTGAAGGATCCAGATTGTAGTATTTATGCTGGAAATTCATCTTTGCCATCATAGGAATAAATATTTTAAAATATATTAAATACAAAACAGTTTTTTTTTAAATAAAATTCCTTCAAATTTTTTTTAATCTTATAGACTTTTTATGTTTTTCCTTGAATTGAAAAAAAAAAAGATTATTTTGTAGTACCAACAAACATTATTTTATTTTGTCAATTATGTTTATTCCAGAGCAGTGCTTCTCAAACTTTGGTACGCGCACCACTAGTGGTACACAAGCTTTCTTCTAGTAGTACGCGGAGGAATCGCTGAGTGATTAAAGTAAAAAAAATGAACACACTTTTAACCCTTTGACGCATACGATAACACCGATGTGATCAGTAAATTGATTTTAGTAAGCTAAACCTTTTATTTAAGTGGCTGACGATAATAAATATTGTTAATTAAAAGAATTATTCTTCCTCGTTTTGAACTGTGCAGTGCTGTAACTGCTTAATTCTACGCCTACTATGCTACTGTACTACAATATCGGTTATTATGGTGGTACTTGGAGAGACAATTTTTTTTCTGAGGTGGTACTTGATGAAAAAAGCTTGAGAACCATTGTTCCAGACTATTAAATTCACACGCAAATGCCTAAGAATAATGTTTAAGTAAATAATGTTTAAACTATCTGTACATTCAAATTTTTGCTATTATATATATATAATTTTCAATGTTGGCTCCGTATTTAGTTGCCACTGTTCATGTTAAAACCAAAACATTGACACAGACAATTTTAATACAAGCGATCAGAGACACACATTTAACTGACATGTCCAAATGTCTTCTATGAAGGTGAAAAGCTACTGGTTGGGGCCGCGTTATATAAAAGAGGGACAAGAGGGCAATGACATCCGACGCACCAATGTTCCTGATATCCGTGTGGCATATCGCTTCGAGACTCTGTGCGAAGAGCTGAATCTGATCACACAGGCGGTGCGGTCAGAGGAGCTGGAGACGGTCAAAGAGGAGGGATCCCTGTGCATGGCTTCAGGACGCTAACAGTGTTTCAAACTTTCAATTATTCAACCAGTGCAGAGTGAAAGGTGAATCAGGAAAATGTGGGGCTGACTTTGAATCCACAGGGATTCACCTAAACCCAATTGATAGAAATGTATTGTAGTTCATTTGGATGCAGGTTTAAAAAGATGGTTCAGTCAAAAATTGAAACGTGCAGTTAATTTACTCACTTTTTCTTTAAGTTAAAGAACATTTTTGTCTGAAACTGTGGTCCTTTGTAAGTCATAAAATGCACTTTTAAGAACTGGAAGAATTTTATTTCAGCAAGGTGATATATTTCCAACTAAAATATAACACTTGCAGCAAACTAACGGTTGGAGGGAGGTGAATTTTACTTTATTATATTATTATATATTATTGAGACATATTTTGTCCAATTTGTTAAAATGACATCATCAGAGAAGAACTGACATTTGAGAATGAAAGAAATGGATACATTGACCAAACAAAGGATTAAACTTCCGGATTAATAGTTCACTTTAAGACTAGTAATGTTTCATATAAGGTAGCTTCACGCTAATCTTGTTAAAGCAGAACTAGTCGCTATCTGTGAAGTGATATCAAATGACGGAACTCACTGAATTCAGGCTTCTTTGATCTGCACCGCGTTCACATGTCAGATGTCTGACTTTTGGCGGCATTCTAGAAATTATTTCCATGTAAGAGGAAAGCTCCTGCTTTTAATTTGTCTGGACCATAGCATATTACTCATGTCTTCTGATGATACGCTGTTATGAAGAGAAACGATCAGATTGTGCAAGAAACTCGACATTATTACCTTTTATCCAAAGCCAATAGCAAAATGACCCTGAACGAATTTGCAGGTCACATTTGTTGACTGTAGTTTATGAATCACCAAGCAGTTTCAGCTAAAAAATCTCAGTTAGCGTTTTACTAACGAAAAAAAGGCACCTCCACTTTTGATTGCCTGAGAGTGAGTAATTTAACAGGAAATTGTATTTATTTTATTTATTTTTTGAATGAACTAGCCTTTTAAAGTCATATTTGCTGGGAAACTGACAGAATTTGCACAAAGTAAATGTCATTGTTGACAAAAGCACAGACAGATTGGACAGAAAATCAACTGAAAATGCATGTTCAGTATATTGAAGGCTTCAGGTGAGCTCCAGGAAACCTCAAAAATCCCCCCTCTGTAACTGTGGACCTTTACACTGTCCATAACCTGAAGCATGAAATTCAGCAAAATGGTTTACACTGTCATATATAATGAGTCATAAACCTTGGTTTGTTGGCCTATTCTGGTGTGATCTGAAGTACCGACGCACATCTCCGTCATGAGCCGTTATCATCATGTCATTTTTCAATGGACATTAATTTCCGTTATATTCTTGATTTGAACAGTTTCTGTTTTAATGTGTTTATTACTGTGATATTATTTATTTTATAGTGTCTGTATCCATTTGCATTTTTATGTGTTTGTAATTGAATAATCATTAGTGATATTTATTGTAAATTCGTCATAATATCAAAGTCAAGTTTATTTTTTCTGCTGTATTCTGTATCTCAAAATTAAAATATCATAATTCTGGGTGTCTGTGGAGTTTAATGCATATACTATTCATCTCACTTTACACAGCAAATTATAAAACTATTTTTGGTAAAACAATGTGCTACATACGACTATGTTTCTGATTGTAACCAATTCTAATGCAACATCAAGCTGGATGATGGTAAAAGAAAATGTTTCTTTACAGCTAAAGTAACTTAAAACACAAATTTTTATGTTAGTAAATAGACATGAAACTTTCCGTAAAGTCCAGAATATGACTCTAAACAATAATTCTGTCACAGAGGGGCAAACTTCGGGGCCTGAAAAACCCATAGTTTCCCATTTGTTTATAAATTTGACCTGGCTTGAGAATCGCAGACACAGTTTCTTTGTGTTCTCTGTTCTGTTCATTTGACCAGCCTTTCCTTACAGCCTTTGTTCATCTAGTGTTACAAGTTAGAAAAAAATCTGCCTCAACTTTGAGCCTTAAAGCGACAGTTCACCCAAAAACTAAAGTCATTTGGTGATTCATAAAATTCAAGTCAATGGGAACAGGCACTTTCTGAGTGAATATAAATATATATGCATGAAATACAAAAACAATACATATCCTGATGATACATAATGAGGTCTAATGAAGAAAAAGTCACCCTTTGCAAGAAACTGAAAACTTGCTAGCATTTCTTTTTCATCCACAACCTCTGTAAATGCATTCAGGATGCATTCAATCTGGACCTCGCATGTGAGCGGAATTTTCTATTTTTTTACTTGAATAGTGCAACACAAGCATCTCCATTTTCTGTGTTAAACCAGAGAATAAAACTCATCTTGGATACGCAGAATGTGAGTATTAACAGCAAGATTTTTTAAATTTTATTTTGGGGTGAACTGTCCCTTTAAACCATTTGTTTTACAAGGGCATGAAGGTTGTTACATCACAGTAAATATTTTGCAGACTTGGTCTGTATTAGCTTTTAATAAAAATGTGTAGGTTATTGCTGCGTTTCAGTAGTATTTTTGCCACATTATGAAGTGAATGAGTTATAAACTGATTCTAATAAGCTTTTGTTTGTTTACACTTCCATTCTGCTTTAATACTTGTGATATAAATACATACAAACAGTTAAGAACACAATAAAAACATAAGACAGTTGCACTAGTTTGAATGGATCTTACTAACTCAGCCTCTTACATAATACAGATCATCATCATAAAAAAGAGGAAATCCATATTAACTCCAATAAACTGTCTAAATTCGCATTTAGCAATGATACAATTAAAAATAGCAATTGAGACAGATTATTTTTTAGCTTTTCTTCAGGCTTTTTCAGCCGACGTCCCGATTATACTATTTCCCAAGCTTGGAAGGAGCTGTGTATTCTCTTTAAAATCGCAATTGTTGTTTTTTCATGAAATAAGCAAATCTATTTCTCTGTGGAAGAAAAAAATTATACTGAAACATATGTATGTATTCACAATACATATATTATTGCACAAAATTAAACAATGAAGTATTGCATTGTGGTGTTCAGCATCCACTAAAAGAAAAGAAAGAGTGCACTTTTCCTTTAAATTGAGTCCAATCGCACAGAACCCACGTGCGCGCACACGCCCCCTCCTCCATTTGTCGCTCCTGCACCTCATTTTGAAGAGCAGAGTAGCGGTGCACTCTTCTTGTTGCAAAATGGCAATGAAATTGGTTTACTGGGATATCCGCGGGGTAAGTACCAGTTGTAAATTTGCGAACTGTAATAAGATATTATTATTTGATTTCTGTAAAAAATCAAGACTTCTCATGCAGTCGCCATCGTATAAGAGAATTGTATTCTGAGCGGTTTATTATATCTGAAAACCGTAAAATCCACGCCATCGTGACAGAAATGAACTTGTTAGACAGTCGGTAGAGAAAGTTTGAGTCTCGTCCAAATTAATGTGACGCGGAACTCTGTAACATTAACGTTACTTCTCAACCGCATATTGGAGACCATTTAACGCGTTTTGTCGTTAACGGTGCTATCGTACTAACGTACTTCATATGTCAGTTATGTGTTTAACGTTATCTGAAGTCTCTTCGGGTGTGGCGACACTGATATTCCAAATTACGACGAAACATTAACATGTTGTTTTAATTCGAGCTGACGTCACACTAAATGTATTGGCAAAAGAAAGTTAAGTTTTACACGTGTTTGTGAGGTGGTTTTACAGCACTTGTTTGTTTAGCAACGAACATCATAAACCGCCTCGATGCCTCACTGCACATTTTACGTTGTTTTGCCTTAATATTTAAGAGGAACAGAAAACTGTTTAACCGCAGTGATAAAAAGATTATTTTACTGTGTGTCTCAGAAGACTAGAGCAGATCTGTGTGGCAGCTTTTCCATTAGGACACTAATTATTCAGCAAGCTGTTTGTTCTGAAGTTATTTACTTCATAAATGTCCACAACATGTTTAACCCATGGTTTGTGAAGGTCAAGTAGTATACTTTCTATATATACTGAAAGGTATTTTACAGCTGTAAAAATGAACTATAAAGCTCAATTTTATTTCACCTATTAACAGCTTGCTCAACCAATCCGTCTGCTGTTGGAATACACCGGTACCAAATATGAGGACAAGTTCTATACATGTGGTGAAGGTAAATCAATGAAACTGGTATAATAACAGGTTTTTTTTTTTTATATATATATGATCATGGTTTGAGTTTAACGTTATTGTGTTTCAGCTCCCAACTATGACAAAAGCTGTTGGTTCAATGAAAAAAGCAAACTTGGCATGGACTTTCCAAATGTAAGTTCTAACACTTTCCCTACACGGTTTTGCAAACTATGGCATAAATTAACTAGCCATCATCTGTGTTGACCAGTTGCCCTACCTAGAGGATGGAGACAGAAAGATAGTTCAGAGCAATGCCATAATGAGATACATCGCTCGCAAACACAACCTCTGTGAGAACCGCATTCATTTGTTCCTTCATGAAATGTTTTTACCATCTCAAGCATCACTTGAGACAAAGTAAAAATTCCCTGTCTTGTGTTTCTAGGTGGGGAAACTGAAGAAGAACAAATGAGAGTTGACATTTTGGAAAATCAGGCGATGGACTTCCGCAATGGATTCGTCCAGCTCTGCTACCTAGACTTTGTAATGTGTACTACATTGTTGATGGATTTTTCAGAATATGATACAAGTCATTAGTAATACTTTCAATTCATATGCTTTCAGGACAAAAACAAACCCAGCTATTGCGAGAAACTGCCAGGAACTCTGAAGCAGTTCTCTGACTTCCTTGGTGACCGGAAGTGGTTTGCTGGAGACAAGGTAAATGAGACCCGAGCTGCGTCCGAAACCGCCTACTACTCAGTAGGTACTGCATTTGAATTTAAACGTACTACTTGGCCGTTAGAAAAGTATGTTCTATACAGCATTAATGTGAGTAGTATGGATGGAATTCAGATGTACTACATCCGCCATTTTTTTCATGATCACATGACCCACAAGGGCATCATGGGATAACGCAGTGTGCATGGGATGCACACTTCACAATCTCACCAGAAGCAGTAGCTCATCCAGGTAGTTCTCGCATACTGATTTTCGAATTCTTTGAATTTGGACACACTACTCGGCTTTCATACCAATTTTAGTGTACTAGATAGTAAGGAAGTATGCAGTTATGGACGCAGCCTTAATTAAAAAAAAAATTTTTTTTATTGAAACACTGTTATTAACTTTTTCAAGAACTTGCAGATAACAGTATCCCAAAAGATTATTTGTTTGATATTTAATCCTACTGTCACTTCCTCTAGATCACATTTGTGGATTTCATTATGTACGAGTTGTTGGATCAGCATCGCATGTTTGAGCCGGCTTGCCTGGATGACTACAAAAACCTTAGATGTTTCCTGGATCACTTTGAGGTTTGGATTTAGTTTTCCCCACACAGAATATGATTCATAATTAAGTTATAATGTTTGTGGCTAAACCAGATTGTGACTGAATATGAATTATGCTTTCTGTCAGAGTCTTGAGAAGATTGCAGAATACATGAAGTCAAACAGGTTCATGAAAACACCTGTGAACAACAAGATGGCCAAATGGGGAAACAAGAAGGAGTGAAACCAACAAGACTGGGGCCACTGTTTTAAAACATTTCAATAGACAAGCAGTTAGTTAAATGTACATCCCAGTGATATTGTCGACTTTAGTGTAGGTCAAAAAAGCATAACCAAACAGTCTGAATTCTCAGTTGTTGTCTATAGGAATAATCTAATTGAAAAGCACTTATGTTTAGATTGTGTGTGTCCAGGTGAGTGTTGCACTTTGATTTTTCACTTTGATTCCATGGAAAGAAGTAAAGCACATTTTATTGTTAGACTTCACTGTTTAGATTGTGGTTCTACATTGTATGAATTGTAAGAAAAGCATCTTATTTTGACCCAATAAAAAGCAGTTTTGTTCCCTTTAGTATATATTTTTTTCTTATTGAAACCTATCAATATATGAAGTTTTTTTTTTTTTGCAAAAAAAATGTAACCCCAATTTTAAGGATTTTCAAATATCACGTTTTTGTTGTGTATGGCAAAATAAAATTTATATATATATTTTTTTATTTTCAGAAGCTACTACAATGGGCTGTATGCACAGCTAGTGTTTTCTAGCCAAACGTCCGGTGAAAGGTTTATGTGACTTTTCAATTCCATAGGGTTTCTTTTACAGCATCGATGTTGTAACATAATTCACACACAATCTGTTAAATAGACTTCAGCATCCATTTTGGTTAAATCCTAAAAAGAGACGAAAGACCATTTAAATGCAGGTGCAATCATTAACAGCAGGCTAGAGCAGAGGTTCCACGGAAAGCACTGGGGTAAACTGAATTTCCATATTTTAAAGACATGGTGTGGGAAAATATAATTAAATGCAGTGCTTCTTGTTTGGTCTGATACCTACTTTATATTGTATCTCATCCAGGCAGTGAAGATCGCTAATTTTGTTTTTTGTTTGTTTTTTGTAAAGGAAATCAGATCTTGAACATCCCAAATTTTGTATGGGATGACAATTCCTTGGAAACCTGGTTGCTGGCTGACTGAAATTAAAAAGTTTGTGTACAAATACCCCTCTGGGGTTTCTTTAGTATTTTTCAGAAATCATACTTTTACATGGAGTTTTGAAGAAAAAAAAGAACTACTGCAACAAATTTCGTTTTTATTTTCTGCAAATGAACTCCACATATGCAGTTGAGTGCACATATTGCTGTTAAAGTGGAAATTAATGTTGTATATTGTTTAGCACTTTGATCATTTAGTTATTTTAAGACGGAATTTTCATGAAATTTGAAATTTTGAAGAAAGAAATTGTTTATATTTTGAGCATGTTTATCTAGTATGATTGGTGAACTGTTCTATTAGCTCGAGCCTGTTGCTCACCTGTTGGTTTGTGTGCAGTCTGGACACGCCCCTGAGAGTACTATCCCCGCCCGTCGCATGAAAATGCACTTTGTTTTCCTAAGAGCATCCATTCATCTCCATTCGCTGATCCTGCACACAGGTGTTGTTATATATGTATAAATTGTTATGCCTGCTAGATTTATTTAACTCTTTAAATTGTAACCTTTAAATCACTTCTTTCGTGTTATTACCCGGTTCTGGAAAAACTCAAATCCATCTTCAAGTTTCAGTAAAAAGATGGTCATTTTTGACCCAGTTTGCATTCCGTACTTTCTGCAAGTCAAGACCTTTAGTTTGATTGTGTAACGTTAAAAGGAAACAGAACCACAGTTGCATCCTTTTCTTTCACAATGGCCATGAAATTGGTATACTGGGATATACGCGGGGTAAGAACTAGTCGTCAGTTTTTGAACTGTACTGTAGTAAGAATATTCCTATTTGTGATAAGTAGGCTATAACTTCTCATGCAGTCTCCATGCAATATGAGGAATGCATTCTGCGCGGTTCTTCATATCTGAAAACTACGTCGTATGCGTAGCTTGTTTACATCCCCGTTGGTGGTTTACAAGAAATCGTGACTTCAAAAATGAACTAAACAGCCGGTGGAGAAAGTTGGAAACTGGTCAAGATTAGGGTTGCCTGACGTGACGCAGAACTGTAAAAACAAGACTAGTTGTATAACATTAACGTGTAAAGAGCGTGTAAAGAGATATTTTAACGCGACACACTAGAATATGCAAAAATACGACTCTATACCCCACTAGACATTCATACAATTTCAACGTTGTTTTTGCTTTAAAGTTTGAGGAAGTTGTCAAACAGAAGACAAGTTAACTGCAGTGATTACGACATACTGTGCAACGTTACAGAAGACCACAGCAGATCTGTGTGGCATCATTTACATAAATAGACGAGTTATTCAAGAAGTTGTTTAAAGTTATTCACTTCATAAATGTGTAAAGTATGTTTTGTAAGGGTTAAATAGTATAATTTCACGACTGAAATGTACAGCATTAATTGTACAACACAATTCTATATCATCCATTAACAGCTTGCTCAACCAATCCGTCTGCTGTTGGAATACACCGGTACCAAATATGAGGAAAAGTTCTATTCATGTGGTGAAGGTAAATCAGTATAACTAGTATATTAAAATGTTTTTTTTAACAAATAAACATGAAGTGAGTATCATTTTATTGTCTTGCAGCTCCCAATTATGACAGAAGCTGTTGGTTAAAGGATAAAAGCAAACTTAAGTTGGACTTTCCAAATGTAAGTTATAGTACTTTCCCTACATGTTTTTTTAAAGCGTGACATGAATTAACTAACCATCATCTGTGTTGACCAGTTGCCCTACCTAGAGGATGGAGACAGAAAGATAGTCCAGAACAATGCCATAATGAGATACATCGCTCGCAAACAAAACCTCTGTGAGAACCGCATTCATTTGTTCCTTCATGAAATGTTTTTACCATCTCAAGCATCACTTAAAATAAAGTAAAAATTCCCTGTCTTGTGTTTCTAGGAGGGAAAACTGAAGAAGAACAGATAAGAGTTGACATTTTGGAAAATCAGGCGATGGACTTCCGCAATGGATTTGTCCAGCTCTGCTACTTTGACTTTGTAATGCATTATTTAAAATGAACTACAGTGTTTTTTGTTTGTTTGTTTTCAGAAGATAACCTAGAGACATAATTAATATTTACAAGTCATTTACCTGCAGGACAAAAACAAAGTCAATTACTGTGAGAAACTGCCAGGAACTCTGAAGCAGTTCTCTGACTTCCTTGGTGACATGAAGTGGTTTGCTGGAGACAAGGTAAATGAGCCTTAATGTTTGAAGTGTGATAATTTTGTCAATTTAAAGACATTGGAAACAGCAGACAGTATCCCATGACATTATTAGTTTGACATGCACATCCTACTGTAACTTTTTTCAAGATCACATTTGTGGATTTCATTATGTACGAGTTGTTGGATCAGCATCGCATGTTTGAGCCGGCATGCCTGGATGACTACAAAAACCTTAGATGTTTCCTGGATCACTTTGAGGTTTGGATTCAGTTTTCCCCACACAGAATATGATTCTCAATTAAATTAGAATGTTTGTGGCTGAACCAGGTTGTGACTGAATATGAATTATGCTTTCTGTCAGAATCTTGAGAAGATTGCAGAATACATGAAGTCAAACAGGTTCATGAAAACACCCGTGAACAGCAAGATGGCCAAATGGGGAAACAAGAAGGAGTGAAACCAACAAGATCAGGGGTCTGTTCTTTATATATGTATCACTCCTTTGGCTGGATTTGATTATTGATGGTTTGACACAGTCCATGATAGTTTCGTTCTTCAAAACTCATCCAGGAGTAGTTGGCATAGCAGCAGGTCTGGTAGATCTAACCTGATCAAAATAATTTTTTGTGTCTTGCCCAGGGTTTTTAACTTTTTGGCTAAATTAATTAAACTAAATTAATTGCTAAATTCTTGGCACATGCAAGTGAATACCGTATACACATAGCCCACGACAAATGTGGAAAGCTCATACAGCCTGTACAAACATTTCATTATGAATTTTGCTCACATGGCTAATAAATGACTGCTGTGCTGCCTGCCAATCGCTACATTGCTGATCATGTTTTTGAGGATTGGTAGATCAGTCCTTCACTACAAACATAAGCACTCACAGCAATATCAGATCAATTTTTCCTGATATTGCAATCTGATTGACAAACTTGTTTGAAAAACCAAATTAGCCAGAGATCTGTTATCAAGGTTAAAAGATCCAAAATCTGCCAAATCATCTGAGATATGAACAGACCCCTGGACCACTGTTTTAAACATTCCGATAGACGAGCAATTAGTTAAATGTAAATCCCAGTGATAGTTGACATTAACATAGATTTAAAAGCATTACAAAACTGTCTGTAGAAGTAATGTAATTGAAAAGCACTTACAGTGCTTTTCAGCAGTATGTGTTCAGGTGAGTGTTGCACTCAAAGAAAAGAAGCATTTCACTGTTAGACTTCAATGTTTAGATTAATCTACTTTTTCTGAATTGTTAAAGCATTAAATGCAATGCCTTATTTTGACCAAATAAAGAGCAGTTTTGTTCCATTAGCATATTTATTTCTTGGGGAAACCTATTTGAAGAGTTTATTTTCAAAACCACTTAACGCCGTGTTTAGTTACTTTAATATATCATGTTTTTATGTATTGAAAAGTACGTATACAAGTACATTATGCTACCCACTGCGCCACCATGACACCCAATATTTGACACACCAAATACACACACACACACACACACACACACACACACAGTGCTCAGCATATATGAGAACATCCCTCACAAATATATTATTTAAATGAATAATTTTAATAGGAAGCTATACAATATTATATTTGTGTAGATACAGTACATTAGATTAGTACTGAAGCCAAAAACTAGTTCACCTAAATTTATGTGTAATAGAAAAAATACAAATTTAAAAAATAAAAAGCTGAAAAATTTAGTTGAAATTTTGTAGGTTGTAATTTTTTTTGCAATATTTTACTTAAATTTAATTGTATTATCTTTTTATTTCTAAAGATGCTCAGTGACTAAAATATTATTTTAATAAATATATTCGTTTAATAAATCTGTATATGAGTGCAGCATAGTAAATTAAAATTATTTTTTTTTAAAGTTGATTTTCAGAAATCATACTTTTACATCAAATTATTGTAAACAAATACAAGAATTTCTAAAAATGATCATTTTGTTCCATTTGCATGTGAATTCTAGCTGCATGTGCAATTTAAGTGGAATTAAAGGTTGCATTTTTAACTTAGTTCACATAAAGCGAATACATCTAAATTTATTTTTAAAAATTGCTCGAGCCTGCTGTAATCGCATGGCACACCTGTTGGTTTGGCTCTGGGTGAAGCTCACCTCCAATTAGGAGGAGCTTGAGTTCCAGCTCCTCCTCCTATAAGCTGTTTCAATGCGTAAACCTACCCCACCCCTAACCCCAACCCCCAGTGACACCACCTGTAGAAGAAGTGCAGCAAGGAGGAGACTCGCGCTCAAGCTCCCCCTTGCTGGAGCTTAGCTCTGCCCATGTTGCTCTGCAGTGAGTACCACTTGCTTTAGCTTGCATTCTGGACACGCCCCTCAGTGTAGCGTAGCCCCGCCCATCGTCTAAAACTGAACTCCAGTTCACCTGAGCGCGCCCATTCATCTCCGTTCGCTGCTCCTACACGAAGTCTGCTGCAATATGGCGATGAAGCTGGCATACTGGGACATCCGCGGGGTAAGAAACAGTAATTCTGCATGACTGGTTAAACGTTTTATTCTCTGAAATTTATTCTGTTGCATAACATGTCATCCAGTCACAAGATTTAGTTGGTCTGAAACTCCCAATATTTCAAATGTATAATTAGTTTTTTTATGCGTTGCAGTTAATTGTTTATTGTTTGCATGTGGATAACAGTATATGAGGACTTTTGACCTGTCTCTGCAAGGCCACTGGTGCTACTTTATTTTATTATTTTAGCTGCAAGTTAAACATTTCAGTTTGGGGTGTGGTCACACTCAGACTACTGTACATGACAAAGCTCCTGCGCTATTCTTTGAATTAAATCATAAGAGCTTTTCACACTAACTCTAACTAGTATTACTTTTTAAGTTTTTTCAAGTCCTGGGCAAACATTTATTTTAGCCTTGGGTTATTAGAAGGTATAGATGCTGTCACTTTGCACCCGATCGTAAAATCTTCAGGTTATCCAAAAATATAAAATAAATATTCTGCAGTGAGCAGCTTCTCACATTTTTATTTATATCATTTACTCTGTGTAAGATGCTGTGTACTCTGCTGCAAGATTGTGAAAACAGGCAAACATCAAGCCCTGCCTCCAGTTCTATTTATTTTTTTGTTCAGAATTGCATTCTGGGTGCCACAGTGGCATAGTGGGTAGCACATTTGCCTTACAGCAAGAAGGTCGCTGGTTCGAGCCCCGGCTGGGTCAGTTGGCATTTCTGTGTGGAGTTTACATGTTCTCCCCGTGGTCGTGTGGGTTTCCTCCGGGTGCTCCAGTTTCCCCCACAAGTCCAAAGACATGTGGTATAGGTGAATTGGGTAGGCTAAATTGTCCGTAGTGTATGAGTGTGTATGGATGTTTCCCAGAGATGCTGCATAAAACAAATGCTGCATAAGTTGGTGGTTCATTCCACTGTGGCGACCCCAGATTAATAAAGGGACTAAGCTGACAAAGAAAATGAATGAATGAATGAATTGCATTCTACTGAATATACCTTGCCTGCACCAAAGTTTTTTCCAATTTAAAAAAAACTTCAGTTGGCATTTCTCTTTAGTGTTTGCATGTTCTCCCCGTGTTGGTGTTTCCTCCGGGTGCTCCGGTTTCCCCCACAAGTCCAAAGACATGTGGTATAGGTGAATTGGGTGAGCTAAATTGTCCGTAGTGTATGTGTGTGAATGAGTGTGTATGGATGTTTCCCAGTAATAGGCTGCGGCTGGAAGGGCATCCGCTGCGTAAAGCATATGCTGGATAAGTTGGCAATTCATTCCACTTTGGACCCCTGATTAATAAAGGCACTGAGCCGAAAAGAAAATTAAATGAATGATGATCTTAAATAATTTAATTAGTGATAAACATTCTCACAAGTTAGCATTACATTCTGGTCATCAATTCTGTTAACAGATTGCTCAACCAGTCCGTCTGCTGTTGGAATTCACTGGTACTAAATATGAAGAAAAGTTCTATTCCTGTGGTGAAGGTAAGTACTGCAGTTATTTTCACTGTGAGCACGATGATGGAAACTGAATATATTGTGTTCTTTCAGCTCCCAACTATGACAAAAGCTGCTGGTTTAATGAGAAAAACAAACTTGGACTGGCCTTTCCCAATGTAAGTTTCATTCTTAACCACATGTAGTATTTTGAAGAATAGCAACGATTCAGTGACTAAGCATCTTTACTGTTGACCAGTTGCCCTACCTCGTGGATGGTGATACAAAGGTAGTCCAGAGCAATGCCATACTGAGATACATCGCCCGCAAAAACAACCTCTGTCAGTACTGGATTGATTTCAAATCTTTTCTTCATTTTACTGCCTCAAGCATCAATGGAAATAGTGTTCAATGTTAATGTACCACTGTAATGTAAATGTTTCTAGGTGGGGAAACTGAAGAAGAACAGACCAGAGTTGATATCTTGGAGAATCAGGCGATGGACTTCCGCAATGGTTTCATCCAGCTCTGCTATGGAGACTTTGTGAGTGACTGATCACATCACGCATCAGGGCTGCATGATATTAGGAAAATATGTGATATAGTTGTTGAGTATTCTTATGATATTACTAACCTTAAAAAAATGCTATTTTATCAGCAATTTAAATAAAATATATTGTAAAGATCATTCTTTACCCTTTAACTGTCCCATCAAAAAAAAAATGTTTAGATTGCATTTCTTAACTTCTAATGTTGCTAGTTAACACACTCAATGCATTTTTAACACATCCCTCAATTTCTAAAATATCAGCCACTACCAAATGGTTGATATGTTGGTTTATAGTAAAAGTACCGGAAATAATACATATACTATGACAACTCTGAAAATACAAAGTGTAAGAGCAATTTATTAAAAAAAAAAAAATCTGAGTACTAAAAATCTGAATTGAAGCATGCCATAAAATTTTTCAGATTCTCATTTAACATGTTTTCTTGTTTGTTTGTTTTTATAATAAAACCCAAAATCAAGTGTAGTGATGCAACAGGATTATGTTTGTTTGATTGATTGATTCCTATACTTTGGGATTAGTCAGAAAACATTATCCAAATAGTTCAAAATGCTGCTGCAAGGCTTTTAACAGAGACCAAGAAACATGACCACATTACCCCGGTTTTATGCTCTGCACTGGTTGCTTGTGCACTATCGAGTCACTTTTAAAATTCTTCTCTTGGTTTTTAAATGGCCTGGCACCTTCTTATCTGTCAGACATGTTAATTGAGCATCAGCCTGGTCGGTCTCTTCAGTCATCTAACCAGAGATTGTAATGCATCCCTAAGTGGAGGCTGAAATGCAGAGGTGACCGTGCCTTCGCAGTAGTTGGTCCTAGGTTGTGGAATGCTCTGCCCCTCTGTATTAGATCTGTTTCATCACTGTCTGTTTTTAAATCTAGGTTGAAAACTTAACTCTTTGATTGGCCATTTTATCAATGAAAATTGTCTGATTTAGCTATAATTTAAAAATGTTATATTTTTTTCTCTGTTGTGATTTGTATTGTGCAGCACATTGGTCAACCTCTGGTTAATAGTGCTGTATAAATAAAATTGACATTGATTTTCAACCAACAATGTTGTGTGTGTAAACCATTTATTTTATACAGTCATTCTGTAAATGACTTTAACAGTCGTTATTTAAAACTAAACACATGGTCAATCGTTTGGTAGAGTGGCAGTCAAAGGGTTAAACAGATCACAGATATTTTTCTGAGCCAATTAAAAAAAAAGTCAATGTGCAAAAATTCTGATTCTTATTGGCTGTTGTGCTTTTCTTCTCTTGTCACCAAGCGTTCACCTAACAGCACCTACTGAAGTTAGTAAAGGCCCCAATTCGATTGGTCAGATCTGGATACACAACCCATGCATGCAGTACACAAATACTTTGCGCATAAATAATTAATTTTATTGTGCTTCCTTGTGATATGAATGGATCATTGTCATAGTAATGATCATTTTTCGATATATTGTGCAGCTCTAATATGTATTAGTGTTGAAGAAATGTTCATGATGCAGACTGTTTTTGATTTTAGGACAAAAACAAACCATGTTACTGTGAGAAGCTGCCAGGATCTCTAAAGCAGTTCTCTGACTTCCTTGGTGACAGGAAGTGGTTCGCTGGGGACAAGGTAAATGAGCCTTAAAGTTTAAAAGTTCTTATTTCGGAGGGGATAGAATGAGCTTATGTATTGTCTTGTCCCACTTTTGTCACCATGTAGATCACGTTTGTGGATTTCATCATGTACGACTTGCTGGATTTACACCGAATGTTACACCCAGAGTGTCTGGATGACTACAGAAACCTTCGATCTTTCCTGGATCACTTTGAGGTTTGAATTTTCACTTAATGACTTGATGGTCCAGCCTGATCTCATGGTTAGAGAAAGTGGCTCATTTGTATGAAACATGCCCCAAGACCTCACCCCTAAACCCAACTGTCATTGGGGCATGAGCAAATTGTACAAGATTTTACAAGATCATACAAACTCAGTTAGCCATGAACTGTGCGATTGCCATGAGATTGCGTTGGAAAGTCTCAAATTAGTTACAATGTTTACTATCTGTGGCTGAATATGAATTGTTTTCTGGCAGAGTCTCGAGAAGATTGTAGCATACATGAAGTCTAACAAGTACATGAAAACTCCTGTGAACAACAAGATGGCCAAATGGGGAAACAAGAAGGAGTGAAACCAACAAGATCGTGTCTTTATTGTTTTGGTTCTACTTTTTAAAACCTCCTGGTGAGCAAGAACTTGTACTTTTTCAGATGCACAAGCTAATGACGCAGTGTTTTTCTTCAAGTACAGTGCATCTGAAAAGCTCTGACAATAGATGTTGATGACAGATTGTCATTTCATTGTTACATTATCGGTTTTCTACACAAAAATGTTTAAATGTAGGGTCTTTTTTTTACAAAATAAAGTGGTTCAATGCATTAAAAAAAAGCCTCATTGATCAGAAATTTAAGCCAATAATGACTTGATTTACATTATATTTTTTCTATGATTGTTGCCAATGGTTATTATCAATCATCACTCTTTTTGTGTGTGTGTGTGTGTGTGTGTGTGTGTGTGTGTGTGTGTGTGTGT
>CAIGQQ010026963.1:4897612-4909123 GCA_903798035.1 Danio albolineatus
TGTGTGTGTGTGTGTGTGTGTGTGTGTGTGTGTGTGTGTGTGTGTGTGTACGCGTGTGTGTGCAACACGAAACTCAAAGCTTTAAAACCACATGAGGGAAAGTATATCTTGAGGTCATTTACATTTTTGGGTGAACTATTCACAGTATACAAACACAGAATAAAGGCAATGTTTAGTTTACCTTATTGCTTAGTCACAAATAAAAAAAGGGGTATTAAAGCATCAAAACGAACTATGTAATACTATTTTTCCATACTATTATTGCATAAATTATACTTTCTGAGACCAAAATAGGTTTTTTTTTTTTTTAAATCTTGATTTACAGAAGACTCCTACTGAAATGTCATAGATACCAGCTATGCCAAAAAAAAAAAAAAAAAATCTTGTCAGGCATATTTACAAGAATTATTTGTTCACATTAACAGGCTCTATTAAAGGACCATTGACATAATTGTCATTTTAAACTTCTACACATTGCTTCTATTAAACCACAAGATTTTACCCATCTGAAAGCAACACATTTTAATCAGGTAAAATGGTGTGCAATTGTACTTTTGCAATAATTTCAATGTAATTTAATAAGGCAAAATAGTTTCATTTTTACACAAAATGAAAAAATTGTGAATGATGAACTATTGCACAAAACATATTCGAAATGTGTATTGCACAAAACATATTCGAAATGTGTACACGTGTACACCAAGAACTACAGAGTAAAAAGGCTCGCAAAATCACCCTGGACGCCTCGCACCCATCTGGTTGGCGCTACAGAGCACCGAGCACAAAAAAAAAGCCAGACACAGGGAAAGTTTCTTTCCTCAGGCCATCTACCTCATGAACAGTTAAATATTTTCCTACTGTGCGATAAACGTGCAATACTTTCTTATACACAGCAACATTAACTTAAAACACTTTGAAACATTAACTTAAACACTTTAATATGCTGTGTATGTGGAATTTTCTTTTGTAAATTGAATTCCACGCAGACCACAAAACGAGGCATTCTGCTGTGAGTTTAAACACAAATGTGTTCCTGCGTTGTTGAAACTTCACCCCATAATCAAAGGCTTACTTTAAAGACCAATGAACAAAACATCTGCATGCAGAGCTTAATCAAAAATGTCAAGCAAAAAAAAAAAAGTACTACAGTGCGTATTATTAATAAGTTTTTATTAATACACAATGCACAATTAGCATACAGTTTCATCGGCGTTTTGCAAATACGGCTTATTTTGCATTTTGGCTTGTAAATTAACCAATCATTCAACAAGTGACCACCACCTTCAGGAGATCAGTGGAAATCGATTTAAATAAAAATAAAATCTGTATTGTATGAAATAAATAAATGAAGGCAATAAACGTATAGATGATTTGCATCTGTAGAGAGTGATGTGATATATAATTTAGTAGTGAACAAGCCAGCAGGCATCGGTCCTGGCTTGTTTTTGGATAAATGGAAATTGTGAGGTGTTTACTCAGTAGCTCTTGTTCATTCAGGTTCAGGCAAGTTCAGATTCCTGCTATCAAAAACACAGCAGCGTCCTCGGATTATCAGCGGCCACCATACTGACTCAACTGAGCCTCACTGGCGAGCTGCAAAGAAAATGAAGACTGATAACATTAGCCAGCACTGCCTCAGTCTTTAAATGACCTCCTCGTATAAAAACACACGGTGAAATCGCATGACACAATCAAAAGTGCTTTCTCAATAACGGTATTTGTACAAGGCGTCAGTGTGTGAAGAACAAACGGGTTGGTATAACTTACCGCGACTGTGGACCTGACGCTCTGCAGCTGGAAAAACACTCGTCCTCCTTCTTCTGGACATATCGCTCTGATCTCATCCCGTTTCATCCTCAGCAACATTGCTCCATCAAGTATCCCGAGATTCTGGATCGTCCTGCACAGATACACAAAAAACTGAGTATGTGAAGGACTTAAGCGCATGGTTATTAGTAACAGGTTAATGTGGCAAAAAAGTACAATTCTCAAAACTTCTTTTTTTTTATTAGAGTATGCAAAAAAAATTACACAAAACGGGAATACATACAAAAAAAAATCATGAAAGGAAAAAATAAATTAATAAAAAAAAACCAGACAAAAAACAACCACAATACAGTCAGATACTGGCAAATGCAAGTGTTTGTGTGTGTACATGGAAAAGTAATTAGGTGGAAGGTCAAAACTTCATTAAGCTGTAATGAATCAAGAATCAAATGAAATGTTTCTTACGTTTTAGAAAAGCCTTTATACTGTAACCAGGCTCTGACTTCTTCAGGTCTAGATTTCATGTCCAGAGATGGAGGTCCTCTCAAATTTTGCTGCTTCATAAAACAATGCATTGTATAAAAATCAATTAATTTCCCAAATAAACCCAATGGCCACTTTTAGGTACACTTTCTTACAGCAAATATGTGATTTGTTAGTCGTGGAGCCACAACTTAATGAATTTAGACATGTAGACCATTGGTTCCTGAAGGACCACCAGTACTGCACATTTTTCCATTGCTGCATCTGACATCGCCCCTGCACCCTCATTCACTAATCTTTACATTAGTTCACTAATATAGTCCACTGGAAGCTCTGAATGAAAACGAGTGAGTAAATTCACTCTCAGCGTCAGAAGAGATGCTGTTTTGTTTATGCTTTGCTTGTTGATAAATCCTTCAGACAAACTTCTTGGTCAGACTTATTTAACACTCAGCGATTGATCTATTAGTAATGAAACCAAGTATTTTGATCTCTGTCATATATAGAAACGTTACTTCAAAAAAATATCTATTTTATTTAGAAACTTACACTGATATTACTCCCCTGTGGATGATATCTTGTGGTTGGCATGAACTTACAGTTGATTATTGGTATTTTCTAACTGCTGAATGTACATGGATTGTACACTTGGTTTGCTGTTAGAAAGGATACAGCTCTCGCCAGATGCTAATAAAAATTATTTAAATAATTCATTACCTTATCCATTACGTTGTGTTTTTTTTATAATTATTTTTTTAGGGGGTTTCACCTTTATTGATAGGACAGTGGAGATTGACACAGGAAAGTGTGGGGAGGAGATATAGGGGAAGGATTGGCAAAGCACCTCGAGCTGGGACTCGAACTCAGGTCGCCGCAAGCACCTCGGTGCTATGTGTTGACGCACTAACCACTAGGCCAGTGGTTCTCAAACTGTGGTACGTGTACCAGTAGTGGTACGCAGGCTTACTTCTAGTGGTACGCGGAGGAATGGCTGACGAATTAAAGTTAAAAAATGAACACACTTTTAACCCTTTGATTCGTATGAAAACACAGATGTGATCAGTGATTTAATTAGGCTAAATCTTTTATTTTATTTTATTTTCTAATGTTTGTTATGTATTCTTTCATTTGAAGCTATTTTCCTCCCTGTATTTGTATGGGTTGTTGGGGCGTATCCTGTATTTTTACCTCCCAATGTTGACAGGTATAGTTTAATCACTTGATTTTCTGACACACAAAGCCTACTTTAATGCATAGTAAGGTGATCCAATTTCTCTGTTCAAACAATTTAGGATGTTTAAAGTGGAGAATAAATAATAATCAGAAATATTCATAATAATAAGAATCCGCAACGTTTTTGAACTGCGCAGGGCTGTAGCTGCTTAATTACGCCTACTATGCTACATTATGGTGGTACTTGGAGAAACACATTTTTTCTGAGGTGGTACTTGGTGAAAAAAGTTTGAGGACCACTGCACTAGGCTATTGGCACTGACATTACATTGTGTTTTTATTAAGGCCTACCACTAGTCCAACCCTTAACCTACTCCTGACTGTAACGTAATACTAATGTCATAAAAATTATGCTTTATTCATGTGCGTATGCACAAGTATCCGCAGCTGTATGCTTACTAGGCTGCGTTCCACCCCACTTTTAGGCATGTATTTGTAAACCACTTCCCCTCAGAGAAATCCCTGTCGCCATTTTTAAGTGTGATCCACTTAGTCAACTGAATGAGAGAAGCTTACATGGACATACCCTCCCAAACTCCTTGAATTTTGACTGAGAGCATGAGTCTACTTCGTTTGTACATTTCAGTTGATATATGTGCCCGAATGTAATGCGATGGTGACATCACAACAGTGTAGTTGTGCTCAAGAGTTTAGAGACCAATGGTCATCAAACTTCTGATAAAGCTCATGTCTCTTTAATCAAACAAAGCCCAATTCAGCTCATTAGCAGAGACTGCAAGACCTGAAATGTGTGTGACAGACAAAGGAAACGTGCAAAACGTGCAACTTTTATGGCGCTCCAGAAACATGGTTTGAGAACCACTGATGTAAACTAAGGTGATTGCTGAAGTTCAAAGTGAGCATCAGTATGGGGAAAAAGTAATTTATATGATTTGAACACAGAGTGCTTGGTACTAAACGGGCTGCTCTAAGTATTTCAGAAACTGCTGATAGGAGACTTGTTATATGTGTGCAGAAAACAAATCTGTAGGTTGCTATCAAAATCTCTCAGGAACATTTCCAGCACATTGTTGAATCAATGCCATGAAGAATTAAGACCACAAAATAAGTTCAGCTCTGTACTACCCACTAAGATAGAGCTAATAAAGTGGCCAGTGAGTATACACACAATAAAACACATCCTGTCCAAACAATAGTGATATTGAATGAATGAAAGCATTGTTTAGTATGTGCACAATATATTGAGTGTCTTTATGGTAGGATTTTGTAAGGACTAAGACTTACTGGTGGCCTTTGTCCATCAGCAGGTTCTAGAACATTCTGAGGCACATAACCCTCCTCGGTACGACTGTTTTTCACTTTCCACCATTGCCCAGACTTGTCGATTACCTGTTTATACAAGCATACGAGTGTAATGTTGTATGACATATACATAAAAATATTCAGATATTTAGTTAAAATGTATCAAAGAATAAGTGACTATGATAAAACGTATTATAATTAAAATAAAAACCTCTTACTGGTAAAATCTAACGATTTGAATAACAGCGGCAAAGTTTAAAGAATTAAAATTGATTTTAATTAGTATGTTGGTGCTGAACTGTCATCCTTAAATATAGTCTTTTATTATATCATCAAATGATTCTTCTTCTAAATATGACTTCCTTTTTGTAAATAATATATTATTAAATAGTAAATCCTGATCAAATGTATGATAGTTATTCAATTTTGTCAAGGAAAGAAAAAAATCAAACAGGTCACATTCTAATGCATGGAAAAGCTTTCATTAAAATATAAAGCTCTAGTTCACTTTAATACTTAAGTAATGTTTTTTATCTTCTCATGAACCTAATGCATTAACTAAAGTCAACCAATGGGACCTTCATATACAGCACTGCAAAAAGAAAAAAAGATGTAATTGCTCATCCCTACTTCCTAAATATGAACAGTTTAAGGGCCAGGCAATTACCTGCACCATGTCACCCTTCATCACACTGAGTTCCTGACTGTTTCTTGCCATAAAGTCATAAATCACCCTCATGAGGAGAGGCAGCTCTGCTGACCTGCGTTGAATACAACAAAATTGTTAGTACAATTGATTGGAAAGATACCTTCAAATCTTTAGTGATCTCATCTGTCCATTAAATACTACTCTTAAGTGTTTAATGATTTTACGTTATGAGTAGGGCCAGACGGAATCTGTGGACATTTTTTGCTTTTTCTGTGCAGATTTTTGTTAAAAACCTGCAGATTTATGCGGAATGATTTTGGTAGTATCATAACTAAAACCTTAATATATTAAATAATGCAAAATCCCACTAGAACCACTTTATTTGGTAAACAAAGCAAGCTTCATAAAAAAGATCTACTAAAAGACAGAAAATGCTGCTTTACAAACTGAATTGTAAATAAATCAGATGAATATTTTCATATTAGTCAATACTATTACTGAAATTAATTAAAAAACTAAATAAATATAAATTTACACACATTTACTCAAGTAAATAAACAGAATCAATGATGGGCTAAAAATCTGTGGAATTCTGCGTGCGCAGATTCTGTGTGGCCCTAGTTATGAGTAATTTCAACTCAAGCTGGGTACAATGTGGACAAACCCAACCATTGGGTTGAAACAATCCAGCAACAGAGTATAAAAAACATGTAATTGTGCTGGATTGGAAACTTGTACTTAGTAGTATTTCTAATCCAGTCTTAAAAGAAAAAGCGATGGCATCATTTTTTTTCCATGAATAACCTCAAGCATCCATAAAAACTTTGAATTGAACAGAAGGTTCTTTATTAGCATCAGTGATTCCATGAAGAAACTCTACATCCATGAAACCTTTAAGTTCTTCTTAAGGTTTATTACATTACAAAAAGTTTTTTAGATTGTTCCAATTTTTTTTCACATTTTAGATTTTTTAGAAGCTCTTTAGTGAAAGGTTCTTTGAGGAAACCAATGATGCTTATTCTAAGACCCTGCTGTGAAATCACCTTTATTTTTAAGAACGTACTATTGGTTTTATTTACTAAAGCCTTGAGAAAACAGTGTTACAACAATAACACAAAAGTCTAAATACAGAATTAAAAGAATGGACAGGACATGGCTCACTTCATGGGTGGGGGGTTCCAGGCTCTGCTGTCCTGGAAAAGAGATTAAAGAGTGCTTTGTATTAATTTTAATTTACTACACCTCAGGTTTAATCTACGTCAAACATGACATATTTTATAACACCCTGATGAAGTTTGCCCTCTGAGAGAGTGTACCTGTTCAGGTGGCCTCTGACTGACGTTTGTGGGTGGAAACCGCTCACTGTTGCTCCGTGACAGCTGTCTGTTTGCTGGAGGAGATTGTGAAGGGCCGGGCGGAAGAGGCTGCCAGCCATCGTAAAATTCAGGATAATATGGAGGGATCTGATTGCCGTTTGGCAATTTGGATCTGATTGAAAAACATAAATATTTACAGAAAAAAGTAAAAGATTTTCAAGTGCTTATCTATAGGGCTTTTCACACTTTAAATAGATGACACTGTGTCACCCTTAAGGAATCCTGGCTTATCTTTCTTTACATTTGACATTGTTCATGTCCATATAATGCAGGGTTAACAATTAATCCAGAGTAGTCATACTCTTATGTTTCACAATGTACAATGTGACACCCAAGGTTAATGTTTTTATTTGTAGTGTCAGTTACTGACTGAATGAATATCCACAAGATACGTTGATAAACCTGGTTTAGTATCTTGCATTGCACAACCTTATACAAAAAATGCTGTGTTGTTGTAAACCAACATTGGGTCCAATATGGACAAACCCAACTGTCCCAACAGGCACAGGATGTCAACACGATGTCAGATTGACGTTGCATCCCGACGTCGTGGAGACATTGCATTTTGTTTGGAAATGAAAATCAGGTTGACATTAGAACCTCCTGAGCCTCCTGATGTCAGGCTACTGTAGTTGAAAACAAAATCTCATGTAGTTGAATCCATTTAAACAGCCACAAAATAACAACTAGTCTCCTCTTACTGACTTACAGTAAACTGTCATTTTAAAAGTTATTTTTATTGGACGTGTCCTGAGAATGCATACCAAAATGTATTCAAACTCAAGCTGCATTGTACCAAACACACAAATTGTTACCGCTATAGTTACTGATCCTTTTTAACCCCCCCCTTTCCCACTTTCCTGTAAACTGAAACAAGAAGGATGGGATTTGATGAAATCTGAACCAAACTAGTCCCAACACACATTGGAATGCACGTTAATACCAGGTGGAAACAGTCCAATCACAAAACATTCCTTTACATTAAGTAAGACATAGTGTTTGGAACAACAAAACCTTAGGATAAAGGTAGTGTAAACGTTTTGTATGTAGTATTTTTAAAGAGGCGCTTTTCTGATGTGGAGTTTGCATCTTCTACCCATGTAGTGTATGTGTGTATGTCCTGGTCATTACTAACGACCCATCTTGTAAAAAATTAGATGTTACGAAACACCAATTTGGTGCAGCTAAATATCAACTTCGATATAAAGAGCGCTGGGAGAAAGTAAGTAAGTTTTTTAAAAGAAGACCTTGGAACGTTCCACGCATCACCCAAACTGCTCCACAGTTTGTCCTCATTCGGTGTGACCACACGTCCCAGCAGTTGCAGAGCATTTTCTGTGAGCAGTGGACTCAGAACAGAAGGAGGGATGTTGGGAGGATAATGACTCATTATCTGAAGCAGAAAGAATCAGTCAGACATGGAGATTGAGGATGATGTGGTGCACTTTTAATTGTTAACATACTAAAAATATTCTGCATGTAACCATGTGACTAAACTGATCAACAGTAAAGATTTGCTTTGGCTATGAAGTGCATACTTTGACATACACTGCTATGCTAAGTCAGGTGTGGTCACACTGACTCACTATTTGAACAACAAGCTTTTAAAGTGCAGTCCTTAACTATCAGTTATTACATAATAAAAAACCGTTTGTATGAAAGTGGTTGCAATGAAAACAGACTGAACAAACAGATGCTTACAAAAGCAAGGGAGGAGAAGAGACTGTGAACAAAGTCAGGAGCAGGAGGGTTTTGAAGATGACCATCCAGTTTCCCCTGTTTAGTAGAGAAAAACATGTGTTATAATAAATATTACAATATATTTATATTATATACATTTATTATTATTTTATTGATTTATTTTACTGGAAAGACATTCAGTGAGAACCCATATTTAAATATAATAATAAAATATTTTTAAAAATCTAAGAATATTTAATTCTATCTTAGTCTACGAATATTGGCTTACTTGATATTATGCTACCAAGTTTTAGGAATAACAAATAATAACTTGACTTCTAGTTGATCATTTGATATCAGAAGTGGCTAATACGAAAGGCAAAGGTCTTTAAAATAAAATAGAATCATGCCTTGATTTTTAATTATTTAATTAGGACTGTAAGGTCTGACTTTGCTTAGACAAAAGTCTTGCAACTTAACCGAAATAATGGACAGTATAGAATATTGTGTATGACCCCCATGTGCTTGGACGACTGCATCCATACATCTATGCAATGACTCAAATAACTTATTAATAATGTCATCTGGAATGGCAAATGTTGTTCTTGCAGGACTCTCAGAGTTCATCAAGATTCTTTGGAATCATCCTCAACTCCTTCTCCTTAAATTTAGCCCAGATATGCTCAATAATGTTTTTGTCTGCTGACTGGGCTGGCCAATCCTGGAGCACCTTGACCTTCTTTGCTTTCAGGAACTTTGATGTAGAGGCTGAAGTATGAGAAGGAGTGCTATCCTGATGAAGAATTTGCCCTTTTCTGGGGTTTGTAATGTAACGGGCAGCACAAATATCTTGATACCTCAGGCTGTACATGTTGCCATCCACCCTGGAAATGTCTTGCATACCCCCATACTGAATGTAACCCCAAATCATGATTTTTCTTTCAACAAATTGGACTGATTTCTGTGAGAATGTTGGGTCCATGTGGGTTCAAATCAGTGGTGTAGCGGACGGGCCCGCAACGAGGGGGTGAATAATCCTCACTTCACATGATCATAAGTCTCCCCCCACCCAGCTCTACACTTCTGGGGGGACCCCGCTTTAACTTTTGAGGGTGGGCCCACGCATTTTGCGCTATGCCACTGGTTCCAATAGGTGTTCGGCAGTTGTTGTGATGATTAGGATGCAGTTCAACCGATGATTCATCAGAAGAATCTACCTTCCGCCACTTTTCCACATGATCAACTAGAAGTCAAGATATTATTTGTTGCTCTTACAACTGGGATCGACGACAAGACTTTTGTCAGGTAGTGCATACAATACCATTTTGTCAGGTAGATTTCAATTACTTACCAGAAGATTGAAGCCATACTTTATTTTCTGCAAACAGGACACATACTCCTCCACAGTGGGAATATTTGCAACTATAATATTAAAAATAATAGTAGTTAAAAAAAAACACTCATATATCTAAAATATAATTTGAATTTATAATAGCAAGTAACATGTATCAGTAATTCACCAGGCATTTTGGGGGCATTTTTCTTTTTCTTTTTCTTGCTTCCATCATCTTTTGGCAAAGCCGAACCTACTTTGTATGTGAAAGTCTCAATGTCAGCTGCTACATGGTTAAGAATCTCCTGTAAGGAATTGTTAGATGTATGAAAGAAATGTGTCATTGAATCAATGTATGAATTGATCTATTAACAGCCCAGGAAGAGCCTGAAGCTTGGGAATAAAAGCAACTGACGATATCCCTGTTGACGTCATTGAATGGAGGTGGAGTTTGCTCTCGCTCAGACTGCACTGGCCTAAAAGGAGCTTCATCTCTGGGGAACTGCATTATGGGTGAAGGCCGTCTGTTATCTGGAAGAAGCGGTTCAAGAATTAAGTTAATATATCATTGGATGAACACTGTAATTGAACTTTTTTGCATTCATTTTAATAGGAGGACAAGCAAGGTGGACCAGAAAAGATGGTCAAATATTGCCCACATAGCTATGGCTCAGACAGGGCTCACACTTGTGATGTTCATTGTGCAAAACAGACTAAAACAATGAATATACTACAGTTGGATTCAGTGATATTTGTTATTTTGTTAGTCCCTTTATTAATCTGGGGTTGCCACAGCGGAATGAACCGCCAACTTATCCAGCATTTGTTTTATGCAGCGGATACCTTTCCAGCTGCAACCCATCTCTGGAAAACATCCATACACACTTATTCACACACATACACTACGGACAATTTAGCCTACCCAATTCACCTATACCACATGTCTTTGCACTTGTGGGGGAAACTGGAGCACCCGGAGGAAACCCAAGCAACCACGGGGACAACATGCAAACTCCACACAGAAATGCCAACTGGCCCAGCCGAGGCTTGAACCAGCGACCTTCGTGCTGTGAGGCAAACGTGCTACTCACTACGCCACCGTGGCGCCCAAATTAAAGAAATATTATACTTAATTAATTTATTTAATAATGTCTAAATATATAAATGCAAACCATAAATAAAATGTAACTGTGGCAATTTAAACATATAAAACTCTTAAAAATAAGCTCCATATTTTGGCAATTCCCATCAAAGACACCGTTATAATTCAATTCATCTTTATTTCTATAGAGCTCTTACAATGTAAATTGTGTCAGAGCAGCTTAACATAGAAGTTCTAGTAAACTGAAACTGTCAGTCTAGTTTTCAGAGTTTAAGTTCAGTTTAAGTTCAATTTAGCGTGGTTTAATTTTCATTATAAAAATATTTGGGCCCTGTTTATACCTGCCATTGGTCAAACAGATCACAATCAGATAATGAAAAGACATTTCTCTTTAATCCTGGTGTCTTTAAACAAAAAGTACAATTTCAGACATACAAAATGTAAATTCTGTCTGGTTAGCTTACATAAACAAAACGTCCCATAGCTGTTCTAATACATTTGACTGTATACATTTTCACTTTATGAAAGCCTTTCAGTCTGATCAGCTTTTACGACTAGGAGAATCAACATTTCATACACTGTTTACACATGCATTTACCCTGCTCACTTGTCATTGATCAACAAA